>JABWIB010006789.1:15329-28601 GCA_016617825.1 Platyplectrum ornatum
ACTGAGTATGGCATGTAGCAGTCACTGGGTATTGGCCATTGAATTTGGCAATCACTGGACACTGAGTTTGGGGCATGCATTTATTGGCTGCATTCTCATGAATATTGGGTCCTGTCCTATTATTAAAGTTGAGGTGATGGCTACAAAATGGCCGCCTGTTTTGCATGCCCAGCATGCCGTGGTCCTGATTGCCATTTTCTTGCCTCCGAAGCTGCGGAATCCCAGTGACAAGTTCATATACGCCACAGTCAAGCAGAGCTCTGTGGACATTTACTTCAGGAGACAGGTGGAGCTCAGCACAATGTACCGGCACATGGAAAAGCATAATTACGAGAGCGCGGCGGAGGCCATACAAGCTGTGCGAGACAAGTGAGTGTCGGAAAACTAGGACGAGGCCATGAAAAAGGACATTTTGTTGTAAAATATGGAGTCATTTTCTCTCTGTGTTTTCCCGCTCTTAGTAAGCTCCATGCCTTCATCTGGGATTCTGCCGTCTTGGAATTCGAGGCGTCGCAGAAATGCGACCTGGTCACCACCGGGGAACTCTTCTTCCGCTCTGGGTTTGGCATTGGAATGAGAAAGGACAGTCCCTGGAAGCAGAACGTGTCCCTGAACATTCTCAAGTATTGTTTGTTTTTGCTCATTTTGCTAATTGGAATGATTATTTGATATACTGGTGGAGTCGGAGTGGCTTGCTATTAGTTACTCTTGTGACATTAATGCTAGGGTACCATTTCAAGGGGTGTAACCAGAGATGGGAGGTTGAATACTGATATGAATATATCCTAAATCCTTCATTAAAAAAGGATCTAAAATAGGGTCTAAGGTCAGTAATAATAAACTGCGGGAAAGAAAGATACTGCCCATAGCAACCAATGAGATTCAAGCTCTCATTTTCTTGTTACATACTAGAGAATGTCAGCTAGGATTAATTGTTTGCCCCGTAGCTTTCCTTCTCCAGTGCCTGTTGCAGACTAATAAGATGGAGGAGAAAGTCACATCATTTGAATGAATTGATAAAAGATTTTACGTTCATATTTCAGGCTTGCCGTCTTTTAGTTTCTCCCTCTTAATAGGTCAGGACAACCTATGACGTAATATAACAAACGTTCCGAAACCTGTGACTGTCAAAGCCATCAGCTTCTGGGAATCACCCGCATGTATCTTGTGTCCGCAGGTCACATGAGAATGGCTTTATGGAAGATCTGGATAAGACCTGGGTGAGATATCAGGAATGTGATTCCCGCAGCAACGCTCCAGCTACACTGACTTTCGAGAACATGGCAGGTATGTACGGCAGATCAAAGCTGGGCTTTATATCTGCCAGGACGTGATGTCTCTCTCATGCCAGCAACTGGAGGGTAGTGGGTATGGAGGTAGTTGATAAGTGGAATAGCTCCCCATCTGAGGCTAATGTAGTGCAATGTAAACATGGGATATACATAAAGAGATCCTAAACCTTAAATTAAATTAATAGTCAAATAGGGTCAATATGGGTAAAAAAAGACAATCTCATTTGCCATCACTTTCTGTTTCTATGCTCCTATGGTACACCACTGGTATGCCGTATAACCAACTCATGGCCTAATGGCTTCTGGGAAATTCAGAAGCCATCGTACTTTCTCTGTCTTTGGTTCATAATATGTCCACATTTATAGCTAAGTTTTCAATGACTGGAGATTTTACACCATATCCTTACATACAGTAATAGGCGTCGGCATAGGGAGGCCACGGGTCGAATCGCTTCCCCCCCAAATAACTAACTAACTAGCTAACTAACCTGTATGACAGTCCAGCCGTGCTCTCCCCTTCATCTTGCTCCTCTGTGATGAAAGGTCTGATGCAGACATGTGACCTTAGCTTAGAAGTTTATGTATATTTAAAACCTCCTGTTAAATTACAGGGGGAGGGGGGGTCTCCTCAGTTTAAACCAAAGAGGAGGGGGGGGGGGGCACCAAAGGGATAAAATATACAGTCCATACTCACAGGTACATTTGACAAGAAGAGATTTATAAAAGTAGAATTCACAATGGTATAACCAATGCTATTAAGGCCGGGGAACATATTGAAGCCCACTGTACAGGTGGAATACTTAATAAGGGACCGCTATTTTTCATGTTAAACCTGTGAGAAGAGGTTGATACAGTCCATTTATCTCTAAACACATATGTTTTATGACTCAAAGGGGTTATTTTATACATGGAGGTATGGAGGAGAACATCTATCTCAAAACTGAGGGCCCTGAGGGCGGGGCTTGTACAAGGGGGCGGCGCTTAGAATGTGAAAAAGTGCCAGACTTGTGTTTACAGGCCCTTTTCAAAGATGGGTCCGGAACTGATCCAGAACTAACTATTTTGCCTGAGTTCCAAAACAAGACTTCCTTGTGGAGTTTCAGTAAAATCCAGAACTGTGTACGTGGGGTGCGGGTCTTATTTCCGTGAATACACGGTATGACCCAATAAGGAAAACATTTAAATCGTACAGTATGAGCTTACAAATGTTGTCACAAATCTGCTCCAACCCTTGCGCATCAGTGCGGAAAATGTGAGATAGGGTGCAGAACATGTAAGCGGTCCGTTTCCCACCCATGTGAAGTGTATGGCAGAAAGAAGGCATTCANAATAATTGCTTGGAAATTGGTACATCGCTTCTGATAAATTTGGATTGTATGCAGGTCAAAGGTTACTTAGGCGCCTGATTATTTGAGAAGCGCTACTTTCCCTTACCGGTGAGAAAAGGGAGGAGCCAGGGTGGGTATGGGCGGAGCTGAGGTGGATCGCTAGGTACAGGGCTTTTTTATTTAGTTGTGAGTTAAAAATGTTTTTTTGTGGTCTTTACTCCCAGGTGTCTTCATGCTGGTGGCTGGAGGTATTGTTGCCGGGATCTTCCTGATATTTATTGAAATTGCCTATAAACGGCACAAGGACGCCCGGAGGAAGCAGATGCAGCTTGCCTTCGCTGCTGTAAATGTGTGGAGAAAAAATCTACAGGTATGACAAAACCTTTTACAGAACTTTCCCAGCAGGTGCGTCCCTGTTTCTCTGTGCGAGCGCAGATTCTATACTGTGATCAAGTCTTGTGTCTCGTCAACCTTCCATTCCACTGTGAACCTTGGTGTCACTGTGTAACAATTGTTTTGGTTTTGTCGTGCGTGGTCAGTGTCACGGCCCGTCCGGTGCCCGGAGATGACCATGAATGGACCTTCCTGACACTGAACGGGTCATTCTTGTGTCTCATTATATTGTTTTCCTTTGGGAAAAAAACAATCATTTGTCAGCCACTGTCCAAAGCAGAGACTGAAATTGCAGTTATTCCATCAATTATAGCACCTATTACCTAGAGACAATGATGCCAAAAGGTCTTTGGATAGTCATTTAATTCCCAAGAAATGATCGACTAAATTCCAACATAAGTCGTAACAATGAGATAAATATAAGATCAATGGAGGAGGAGATTATGGGGAGGGGGAACAATGGACGAGATGATGGGGAGGGGAACAACACTGGAAGAGATGATGGGTAGCTGATGAGGGGGGAGGAGAGATGACAGAGAACTGACATAGAGGAGGGGGAGATGATAAAAAGTACATTATTTATGTCTTTACCTAAATAGTTATTACACTATTTTGACTCAAATACTGGAAAACTGGGACTGCTTGGTAATTATTATGTCTTAGGGGTGCCTTGGAAAAAAATGGAGACCCTAAGGGTGCCTCAAATTCAGAAAGTTTGGGAACCGCTGACTGACATAACTCTCACAGTCTCTGAATGGCTCTGACGCCTTATTCACTACCAACGTTTTCAGGCTGTGGACTCGACTGCTATCTTGTAAACCTTACTGATACCCCATTTCTNCTATACAGCAGGTTTATAAATCACATAATGATCACAAACCAGTAGTTACAAGACAGCGCCCTGTTATCTCTCAAAACTGGTTTAACTGAACATTGGTTCAGCTCTCAAGATGGTTACCATCATTATACCTCATTACTTGATAATTTGGCTTCACATTAAACCCCCCCAAAAAAGTCTAGGTGAAACGTTCATAGTAAATATAGTTTTGTGCACATAAAAAAGACTGATAATAATGAGTTAAGGAATGGAAATGGTGAGAATACTGCAGTTTGGGTTTCTGTTTGTACTTGCAGGTGATGATATTGACATATGTGTGTATAAAGTTATTCATATTCTGTTGAATGTGATGTCGGACTAACCCTTCCTTTACAGCCGGGGCAGCACGGAATTGTGACCAAGTGAATCGATTTCATTGATGTAACATTGGACTGCACTTTCCAGATGGTCTACAACAACATGGGTTCTTAACTGTTCCATACAAACCCCATATATTTTCATATGACCTCCATATTCCACACTGAAACACATCCACATGTGTCTCGGTCACCAAGATATAACGGCTTCACAGACCCTGCCCCAGCGCCTCATTGCTTCAGGATAAACCCATATTTTGGTGACAGACGAATGAGGAACCCATGTTTTTCCTGTAGCATAACGTTTTGATTTGGTTGCCACGAATCAACGGTTTAAAATTGGTAACCGGCACCGGTTATTTTATTGTTCTTACGGATAAACCCAGGCCTATGCAGAATACTAAACTCCAAAAGTGCAGTTACAATCTACATACTCAAGATTGATTTCCAAATACTGAGGTGCTCCTCCTATCAGGTCCTGCAAACTCCGGAGACGTGCAGTAGGCAATGATAGAGGGGTTGATCTTAAAACAGAGAAGGGGGTGGTATGTTTTAGTACATTCTCTCATTTAGAAAAGTTCTGGCCAACCATTCTCTCCAATAATACCCAACATGCGTTGCCTGGTATATGTTATGGCTTACATTAATAGAGCATGCTGGGACACGGAGAAAGGCCTGACTTTGAAACTCCTGACTTAGAAAGAAGAAAGGCCGCTATGTTTTCCATTTGACGAAGCAAAAAAAATACACAAATGGTGAATGTTGGCGNCCCAAATATCTTACTTCACAGAGAAATGATCCAGACCTCTGTGGATTTCACCATTTGCAAACCATTGCTTTGAAATCTTTTTACATTTTGTTCCTGGGAATCCAAACATTTAAGTCTGGATGTGGCTTTTAAGGCGTCCAGGACTTAAATTAAATAAAGAATTAAAAATAATATTTATGGATATCATGATGGTAGATGACAACGAATACATATTAAATACAAACATGGCGATTCCAAGGTGTTTAGTCTTTCGGGAAAATATCCCCTTATCCCGATCTCCCCTCTTTTGTGGAAGAAGTCTGCGGACCTTGACCTCAAGCGACCACTAGCACAATTTTCACTTGCCGACCTTCTAGACAACCTGTGTACCCCGTGTCAATCAGTGTAAGGGGGAGCCTATCTGTACATGTTACGTGTGCATGCCGCTCTGTGGGGGGTGAGACGCTTTTACTGTGAAAAAACGATCTTACAATCTGAGACCTTTCCACAGGTGGGAACTACAGCAAACAAAACTCTGTCCCGTTACTAGAAGGAAGGCAAGTGGAAAAAGATCTATTTGTTTAAGCAAAAATTTGGATTTGGGATACTACATGGAGCAATATAGAGACATCACATACCATTCATCCTGCTTATGATCCATTGTGCATGCCTTACCTAAAAGGAAAACGATAGATTTCCCCCCTCCCCCCCATGAAAAATTTATCCCATCAATGGTGGCNACTCCACCTGTGGAATAAATTTTTGTTATACCACCGGCTGGGTATAACAGAACAAACATCATCCTTTCTTTTCTCTTCCACCTTTTATGATTTTATAGCATTTTCTTATGCAATGTCTTTAAAAAAAAACAAAACAAAAACAGCTATTGCTTCTCTGATTTTATTTGCCGTTTATTGAATTTTTTTTACACATATTATTTGATTTAATTTTTTGCTTTTGAAAAGAAATACGCTTTGCCCCAATGCACCATGAAATATTTTTGACTACTTTTTTTTTTTTTTTTTACTGAAAATTCATACAATGACCGCTTTCTAACGCAGGATTCCATCTTTCTTGTGACTTAGCCTCCAGCTTGCAGATCCTATCCTTCTCTAGTCGGGCCACAGAGTCCTTGAAGCCCAAGTAGCCCCGTTGGATAATTTGCCCCTCTGTCATCTGAGAGCCATGAGATTTCTTATTTATACCTGTGGTCACCATATTTTAACCAAAGTCATTTAAACTTGAAGGAAATCAGGGGAAATAACGTTAAACTTNTTTTCCCCAGTAGATAAAACACATAGTCAGCATCGTAGGAGAGTCAATGAGAAGAGTTCATGGGACAGCTTCCATTTCATGTAGATGGATGGAGTCTTTAACTTTATGGACTGACTCTAGTCATACCTGATTGGTGACCATTCCATTGAGTAGGTGTCCCCGAGAGTTAGACAGTTATCCTTAGATGCTGTCTGAAGCCACCTTAGATGCAGAAGCACCTTGTCACCTTGGACTATACTCAATATAGACATAGTTGAAGGAGAGGCACATTAGGTATCTAATTGATTATACATATTCATTTTAGGATAGAAAAAGTGGTAGAGCAGATCCTGACCCTAAAAAGAAAGCCTCTTTTAGGTCCATCACCTCCACCCTGGCCTCCAGCTTCAAGAGACGTAGGTCCAGCAAAGATACGGTAAGAAAGAAGAATTCAGCTCTTTCTTTCTCTCTCTTTCTTTTTTCTGTCTTCTCTGTTTTTCTTTCTTTCTTTCTTTCTTGCTCTATCTATCTATCTATCTATCTATCTATAAGAACCATCTGTTCTCTTTCTCTCTCTTTTTTTCTCTGTCTCTCTTTGCCTTGCTTGCTTTTACTTCTGAACATCCTTCTCTCTTTCTTTCTTTTCCTCTTCTACGCTATGTCCTTGACTCCGCTTTGTTTCTCTTTCCTCAATCTTCTCTTCTGCCATTCCATTGGTTGCCAAAAACTCCCATTCAGAAGCTGCACATTGTACATGCAGTGCATTTCAGACCCATGTTTCGTCAACAGTCAGTCATCAAATGTTACGCAATTGAAATTCCCGGGCTCCCAAAACTACCCTGGGACCTGTCTATAATATTTTTTTCTCCCCCATTCTAATAACTCAGTTGCTCTTTTTTAATTGTTTTTTAATCTTGCATTTATTGGTGCCAATTTTAAAAATCAAGACCTTTTTTGTGGGTTTTTTTNGTGTTTTTCCTGTTTGATGTCGTATGCCTTCCCGACACACTACATTTTATTTTGGCGCAGTTTCACATCACTAAAAGTCATGTTTGTGTCACAAGTTCTGTGTACTTTTTTGTTTGTGACTACGGCATTTTGCTGAGGGAAGCCCCCTTACCCAATAACTACCCCTCAACCCCAAACCCCCCTACAAAACCTTGAAACCCCTCAAAAATATGTTCCATTAATTCCAAATGCAACAATTTGCTTTATCAAAATCCAGAAACAATAGACATATTTTTAAGAAGTAAAACTAAAGTTCTAAATGTTGAAATGTATGTGCCTGGTTCCCGCTGTGTTATTAAATGTGTAAGTTTGTTAAGAGTAGACAACTAATGTGCAAAGCTAATGTGTGACTGTATCATGTTTAAGGTTTGTATACTTTGTATAATGTCGCAGTTTAACCAGACAAATGTGTACTGACGCACACACAGTTATGTTATAGACATATGCAACCGAGTATAGTATATATACATAAAGTAATAACTGCTACATCATCTACTGCCTAGTTCCTAGTACTGTTGGGTGATTGGGGATAGAGATAGGAATGCGGGAATGGTTCTGTAGCTAGTCACATCTTCATTTACAACATTTCAACATAAACGAAAACATGTTAAATAAAGTAAATAAAATAGTTCTGTTAATTCTAAATTAGACACTAACTCGAGATCTATTATTAAGTGTAACTAAGTCATTTCCTCCCTCCCTCTTTATCTCTTACGCTGATACAACTATTGGATACGACAAACATCTTTATGAATGGAGTAATATTGCGAAAGATTGTAGGAAGGGTAAAATTAGGGTTAGGCTGCAAGGAGGGGAAGGTTGGGGTTAGGATGCGAGAGGGGGGGTTAGGTAGAAGGGAAGGGAAGATTGGGGTTAGGTAGCAGGGAGCGCAAATTTAGGGTTAGACTGCGGGAAGGGAAAGGTTGGGGTTAGGTAGTGGGGAGTAGAGGGTTAGGCAATGGGAAAGGTAATGGTTTGGCAGCAGGGAGGAGAAGGTTGGGGTTAGGCTGCAAGGAGGGGGAGGTTAGGGTTAGGCAGAGGTGAAGGGAAGGTTGGGGTTAGGTAGCAGGGAGAGGAAATTTAGGGTTAGACTGCAGGAAGGGGAAGGTTGGGGTTAGGTAGCATGGAGATGAAATTTAGGGTTAGACTGCGGGAAGGGGAAGGTTGAAGTTAGGTAGTGGGGAGGGGAGGGTTAGGCAGTGGGAAGGGCTATGGTTTGGCAGCAAGGAGGAGAAGGTTGGGGTTAGGCTGCGAGGAGGGGAAGGTTAGGGTTAGGCAGAGGTGAAGGGAAGGTTGGGGTTAGGTAGCAGGGAGAGGAAATTTAGGGTTAGACTGTGGGAAGGGGAAGGTTAGAGTTAGGTAGTGGGGAGGGGAGGGTTAGGCAGTGGGACGGGTTATGGTTTGGCATCAGGGAGGAGAAGGTTGGGGTTAGACTGAAGGGAGGGCAGGGTTAGGGTTGTGTAAGGGGAGAGTTAGGAAAGAATTCTGTAAACTTACCTATGGGGTTTGTGAACCTGCCTCTGCTATCTGCCCTGTTGCAGTGTTTTATCCATGCTGGGTAAAAATAAAAAGTAGAACACTCCTGAGAATAAACAAAAAAGCATTGCCATCTTCGTCCCCTTATGGGGACCAAATAAAAGGCAAATCTCTGTAATCAGGACTGTTGGGAAGTATGAATCCCACTCCAGCTGCTTTCTAGAGAAAGAGAGATGCAATATATCAGCAACCCCTTTTAAAACATAACTAAAATACAACAGTCACACTTGGTATCTTGAAAGTATATATAATTATATAAGATTAATTATCAAAAAATTATTTGCACAAAAAATCTATATAACAATAAAGCAACAAATATTACAATAATAATATAATAATAATAATCATATGGGATATGTAAGGATGTACAGAAGTTTTTTTTTAACAACTGTAATATTAAAATACAATAATATAGGTGACAAAATATGACTGAACACATGCACTTCAAAAAAGGGAGAAAGTTAGACAGAGCTCAGAGGGACATTCCAAAGTACCTCAGCCAATGAAGAACAGAAAGCAATCAAACATTAAAACCAATCTATTTAGTGCATAATTAAGTATGTTATCATGGACTCAATTAATAGAAAGTGGGAAAAGTTGTGTAGAAAGCATAGCAAAGCCATTTGTGGGTGTTGTTTGGGCAAACCAAGTATGGGGTTTATTTGGTCTGGTATATAAAGGTCAGGAGAGTCCCCACAGTGAACCAGGTTATAGACGCACTACACCCAAAGACAAGAGCAGTGTTTATATGACCGCAACATACAGGACAGAGCAGACCACACCTATGTCTTCTAACCGTTAATGAGCGCCATCCATTGGCTGCCAGTGGAAATGCAATGTGTGTCCTGTATTTCGTGACCAGTTATCGTATCAGTGTCAGCAACTAGCAGCCAGTAAGCCACCAGCCTGTATAACTGGCCCACCGTATTGTCATTTTTACAGACATTAAACTCTGCAGACTGAAAAAGAATCTGCGTCGGCAAAATACCAGGCTTGGCCCGAGTTGAACCTCACCTCTCCTCTCTGTATATTTATATTTTACAGCAGTACCATCCTACTGACATCACCGGCCAGCTAAATCTGTCCGACCCCTCTGTTAGCACTGTCGTGTAGTACAAAGAAGAGAGGCAGTGAACTGTTCTGGCTTGTGGATGGTATATAATGGACCTAAGAGGAACGCATTTCCCATTTGCACAAGGGTAAGAACCAAGGTCGCAAAGGACTCTGGGAGCTGCATGCTTTCACATACCCCCACCCTCTGCTCTGAAACGCCGGGCTGGATTGTTGGATTTTGCACTTTTCAGATATTTACTGGAGAAAAATGAACTGAAATGTTGTTTCCACCTCATAGATTGGCCGTCCCTACACCTCCTNTATCTCAAGCAGGAATAAGAACGTTGTGTGGACATTAGGGACATTTTGTACTATATATTTTCTGTACAGCTGACCATATTCTGCATATATTCCTTTTTTGCATTACACTTTTTCAACATGCATGGGTTATATTTATATTCATATATATTTATACATGTCTACTGTCTATAACCTGATGCTTAATGATCTTTTGAGGTGACCCTTCGATTTATTCTCTTGTGTTGCCAATATTTCATNCATATTTGTTTTCCGATCCCTGGGGAGATTCCGGAGTGAAGTGGGGAAGGTATTGGGTCAATGGATGTCTTTTAAGGCTCCGTCCCTTCCGCGTGGTGCCTTTTCCTTGCAATGGGTTTTAGGCGACACAGTTTAATCAAACCAGACAGTCCTAATTTGTAGAACNCCAAAAAGGATAGGGTGTATTAAAAGTAGGAGNAGCTTCTTTGAAGAATGGGCATTANTTTATCGAATGTAGAGACCCTAATATCCTATTGCTTATTTTTTTCACAGCGCATGCACCAAGGTCGCATTCCCAGGAACATTCTAGGAATGGTTCCTGAGAAATGGTTCCATTCTGGGACCATTTCTGATGACAGGGTGACGCAGGAAAACGCAAAAAGCGCGCTCTCCCGTCGCTTTTATGGACGAATCCAGTCGCATTAATTCTAATCCATAAACAGGTCCCAAAATATACTTCATGTGTTGTTATACAGATTATAACTAAATATAATTGATATATATATTTATTTATTTATTTATAGAGAGTTGTATTACATTAAAATGTAAAATGGTCGTCACAGGCAGGCAGCCATTTTGTTGAGCTAAACCAATAATAAGAATGCAATCAGTTGTCTAGGATCCAATGGCGTCAAGGCCCCTTAGTGCTTTTGCTAAGTGGCGTCACTGGGAATAGATAGGTAATAGATCTCCGCTGAAGGTAAGTGGTCTCTAGGTCAACTTTAACCGACTGGTGGCATGGGGCTTCGACTGGCACAAATAACACGCATTCTATGTGTTTGACCGTTATTGATTATAGTGTCTATATTGCAAACCCTTGAAATTATTCTAATGAATTTCTTTCCCTCAGGTCCTATTTTTCCTCCATGTTGTACTGAAATGCACTATGGGGGCAGCCATTTTGTAGGTTAAAGCATCAGCTTTTGTTATAATATGGCAGCTTCCACTGTGTACATACTGTGCATTTTAAGACCTAATTATTTTTATTTTGACATCGGAAATTATTGTTGTCAGTATTTCTCTTCATGCATTGTTGCCAACTCTACCTAACGTCTTAAAGTTGTCTGTAAAATCCCTATTTTTCAATATTGACAAATAGGAAGATAAGAGTTTTTTCAGCATATGGGATTAGTTCTTATATATTTTCTTATTCTCCAACCTTCATCAAATTAAAGTTATTAATAATACATGGACTGGATACAGATTAATGCACTGTTCCTATTCTCCACAGATTTGGCGACTCTCCTGGAATGTTCCGGAGAACTGCCCAAAATTCATTTGCCACCCAGATCTTCCAGGAGAGTCGCCAAACCTGTGGAAATTAGGAACAGTCTGCAAATCTCCTGGGACCTGGGCTGAGGCAGTGATTTCACTGATATCACTGCCATGATCATTACTATGATGGGTGAGGCTTGAAGACGGAAAGTCCCGGCCATACACAGCCGTCCTAGGGGCAGGGCTATTATGTAAATCACGCCTTCTGCCCAGCCCACATGCCACCTATGTTTGGTTTCTCCTGGGAGGGTGAAACCAAAAGTCGGCTACCCTGGTTTTCCATGATGGCGGTACATAAATAATAAGATAGATTCTTGCTGTTGAAGATCCTCTGCAGGAGATAGAATGCTGGGCCGANCCGACAACGGAGCTACGCTACTGCTGCGCTAGAAGCTCTGACTCCAGCTGCTTCTTTAATCTGAATCTGATCCCATGTTATTATAAAATTCAGAAAACCTGACCCGCTGGGAGCTGTAGTACTTGTCAAATTCACCAACTTGGGAACCAAAATANTTCTGGGAAACGCTTGGGTAATGCTGGCAACTGAGCGCGTCTCGTACAGCGTCTTCAATTTGCAAACGTTGTGATGTTTATTAAGACAAGACAATGTGACCTTATTTTTATTATCGCTTGTCATGATTTGTACGGCAGAAATGTTCTGTATATTTCAATGTTTATGCCAAGTCTGGAAAGTAAAGATGGTATTTTTTAATATCAGTATAATTAAAAGCAGAGTACACTTTACATTTTGTTGGGGGGAATATTTATAAGTGGCTGTATGGTCTGTCTATGCCACCACACATNCTAAACGTCTTGCACAAGGGTAAAAACCAAGGTCGCAAAGGACTCTGGGAACTGCATACTTTCACATATCCCCAGGACTGGAGGTAGAAGCTAGCTCGGAAGTGGGTTTTTCAGGGCGAAACANGGTTAAGAATGACAATGAACATGGACTATAGTTCAGGGTTGTTGCCTCTCATGGCATTTCCAGGAGACTCACAAATTACTGGAAATTCTCCTGGACCCAGCCCAGATCAATACAATGAAGAGCCGGCCTGATGACATCAAGCCCTGCTCATCAATATCAAAGGTATGTGTTTCTAGTTCAGGGGCGGGGCCTTGGGTGTGACATAAATCACGCCCTCCGCTCCACTGCCNTGCTGACAGCTTTTGGTTTCACCCGTCAAGAACCAAAACTGATGTGAAGGAACATGAACATATAAAACAAATTCGTTTTAAACATAAGGAACTTGTTGTNCATAGTTGCCAAAGGATCTTAAATATCCCTGACTTCCTGAAGTGTTGGGCAACCTCCCTGACGTGGATTCAGTCAATGAAGTCNGTGTGGTGTGATAACAGAATTCAGAAATTGTTCTCTTTCTCCCTACCATGGTCTATGATAGGAGTCAGCCATTTTCACTGAGACAGAGATGTAACCAATGACTTCCATAAAAGAGACAGGAATGATAAATACACTTTGGTCTNTTGTTAATCAGCCCGTTATAGCAGATCTCATATTCACAGTCTAATTCCTGACAATCTAACAATCAATAAATACTGATGCTGCCATTTATATTGAGAAATTATTTTCATGGCAGTGCTAGAAACTCCTCTAAAATGGTAGATGACATTA
>JABWIB010006791.1:0-19020 GCA_016617825.1 Platyplectrum ornatum
GGGGGGACACCCCTTTCTGGGATGGGGGGGAGGTCGCCCCTTTCTGGGATAGGGGGGAGGACGCCCCTTTCTGGGATAGGGGGGAGGACGCCCCTTTCTGGGATAGGGGGGAGGACGCCCCTTTCTGGGATGGGGGAGGGAGGGCACCTATGGTGGTTCCGATCCTTTATTTGTCAGTGTCAGTGAAATGGAAATAAATAAATATTCTAAAATAAAGAATACATAAATACACACCACTAATCTGGAGATAACCACAGTCAAACCTATATTAAATAGAACATGGGAATCTGTTGTTTTATTAGACCATTATAGGTAAAAGTGACAAGATAATAGGGATGTGATAGGATGTCATGCTTTCTTAGGGGGTTATATATGATGTTTGGATCTGCACAGAGACAGCTGGTGGGTCCTCTCAGGGACTATGAAGTTTCTCCCATGCCTGTATGGAGGTGCTAGCACGGAGTGAGGTGAATTAGTGGTCCATTGTCTGTATAACACACTGGAAGTTTGCTGTGCATAGAGCAAAGCACCTCCCCATACACCAGCTTACACATGACACATATTACACACAGGGAAGCATCATAGAAACCCCCGGAGACGCCCGGCAGCAGATACAGGCGCCAGCTGCTAACCACCCTCCTGGGGGTATCTTGTTGTTGCCCTAGAGGACCAGCCATTGTTCTCCAGTGTCATCGGCGGTGACCCTCCCTTCGTGAGCTGCTCATAACAGGGAACGCCTGCCTGCAGTCCATGTTTCCAGTAGGACGATTTTAAACCTTACATCCCGCGGGCTTCCGGTCTTGGTGCGGGCGCCGGAGCGGGATGGAGCGGCGCTGAAAGGCGGCTCCGCGGCGGGGACAAGCCTGCACAGAGAGCTGGGGGGGTGAAAGCCCCGGGGCTCAATGGGCGGCCGGAGNTGACACCCTGCTCTGGGCACAGCGGGACAATGAGGCTCCTGAAACCCACCTGGGTTAATCACAATGGTGAGGGAGGAGCGGGCGGGATGGAGTGGCCCCTGGGAGACGCAGAAGTTCAGGAGGACCGGGAATCTGGCAACTTTTAATGGCCTCGTGTTCCACTGGTCACACTGATTGTTGTGGTGGTGTTGCGTTAATAGATCGCTTGTGTGTGTGGGGGCTATGGTTGTGTCTCCCCGGGAGCCACCATAATCAGGGCGAGGTCACCAGTCTGGGTGTATAAGTTCTGCTGTAGTATGTGTGTGATTGCTCTATATCCTGTACTGGCTGATGGGCTTTCTAATGGTGCTGCTCAGTACTGGCCACCATCATGTGTAACATCTGTCTCCTGCCATTGGTCGTGTCACTGGAGAGATGCAATGCCACCTGCAGTACATGATGCAACACCTCCAGCAGCCAGAGCAGCTCATGTCAGTCTAGCATCACTCTGAATGAGAGCTTAGGTAGGTTACATGCATTTCTGCAGTTGCGTGCTATACTTTATATAAAGCCATTCTCTTTGCTTCTTTTCATTTTTTGGCATCCAGGCAAACCTATCTTTTCATTGGACATTCATCCCGATGGCACAAAATTTGCTACAGGAGGACAAGGTATGTTATGCAAGGACTGCAATTCCCTGGGTCTTTCTTTTTACCTCTCTGGAACTTGTGCACTGAATGCTGAGTTAGTATACTTTTATTCTGTCCTTACGACTTCTTGTTTTCCATAAGTGATTATGCATCAACATACTCTGCAGTGCTCTGCAACGTTTGTGTGTATTAACAAACAGAAAAAGATACTACAATGACATTAAAATGGGTACTTGCTCATCTTTACGGCCCCTGCACCTTATAGTTATTTTGAATTGGTGCTGCTCTGGCCCCTGCAGTCTAAAAATGAAGGGACACCCATGGACCTCAGTAGCCAGAGCAGTGCCGGTCCAAAGCCGGCCACCCCATCCGGGGGCCGTAATGATGAGGAAGAACCATACTTAGATGCAGTCCCCTAAAAATACAAACTAGGCAGGCATTTATTTTATATTTTGTTTTTTTTTACAGGGCAGGACTCTGGAAAAGTGGTTATATGGAATATGCAACCTGTTGTTAAGGAGGAAGATGAGAAGAATGAGAGTATTCCCAAGATGCTTTGTCAGATGGACAACCATTTAGGTACCAGACCACATGGCAAATATCTGCTCTGCAGTAATGCGCCTCTTGGTTCAACAAGTGGCAAAGATTTTAAGATGGTGTCAAACAACCCATTGATTAGGACTAGAGTATGAAGAGAAGACACAAAATGAGCAGTTATCCTGGCCATGCTGTCACTTTGGAATTGGATTAATCTTTGCGTACACTCTGTTTCAGCCTGTGTGAACTGCGTGCGATGGTCCAACAATGGAGCATATTTAGCATCTGGNGGAGATGACAAGCTCATCATGGTGTGGAAAAGATCAGGGTGAGCNGAGGACAACTGTCCACTCTGTGAATCGGCTTGTACTGCAGTCAGTAAATGTGTCTGAGTTGAGAAATCCCAGATATGTAATGTAGCATCATGTGTATTCTAAAAAATGAATGAAATAAAAATGTGAAATACTGACAGTCTAGTTACTAGTTTGTCACCCTTTAATGTAATAGTTGATATAAGATCTCTATAAACCAATAATAATTGGACAGGAAATGTAAAGGTGTTTGTTTTATCTGAAGAAGGTTCTAAACAGGCAGTATATAGAAGGGCGGCCTATAAAATTGACCATTTGTAATCAAATAAAACCCCCACACATTATGGTTGTTTTTTTTTATTTAGGGCTTACAATACACTATAATTATTAGAGTACTTGATATTTCACAGTGTGTATCCAGAAGTATATAAGTGGTTGTTCTACTTTGTGCTCATCTCTCAGATACATCGGACCCAGTACTGTTTTTGGCTCAAGTAGCAAACTGGCGAATGTAGAACAGTGGCGATGCCTTTCCATCCTCAGGAGCCATTCAGGAGGTGAGTGTTTACATTAGAAAGTGTGTTTGATCTATCTTTATAATATATGTACTGTAGGCTAGAGTTTTTAATATTGAAATTTGTTATGCACCTGCAGTTGAATCAACACCCCTTGCCCCGTTTTAAAAATGTTTGTTTTTTTTTCCGCCTAGATGTAATGGATGTTTCATGGTCTCCTCATGATGCCTGGCTGGCTTCCTGTAGCGTTGATAATACAGTGGTGATATGGAATGCTGTAAAATTTCCTGGTAGGTTAGGTGCAGAATATGACCATTTCAGCCTTGCACATCAANTTAAATGAAGAATACACTAAATGTTTTAATGAGTATCGTATTTAATATTCTAGAGATCATTGCAACATTGAAGGGACACTCCGGATTGGTGAAGGGACTGACATGGGACCCCGTTGGGAAGTACATTGCTTCTCAAGCCGATGACCATAGTCTAAAAGTTTGGCGGACCATGGACTGGCAACTAGAAACTAGTATTACCAAACCCTTTGATGAGGTACTAAACATTTTAGTATGGCAGTTATTATGCACTACACCTTCTGCTTAAGTGTAACGCAATGGTAGTGGTTTGCCCTATTAGACAATCATTTATGTGCTTTTTATAGTGTGGAGGAACTACGCATGTCTTACGTCTTAGTTGGTCTCCTGATGGGCATTACCTGGTCTCGGCTCATGCAATGAACAACTCTGGTCCCACAGCACAGATTATTGAACGTGATGGCTGGAAAACTAACATGGACTTTGTAGGACATCGAAAAGCTGTCACTGTTGTGGTAAAATCATGATTTTCCTTCATGGCATAGTAACNTACAATGTCACTTACAACTTGTTTTAACTGTAAATGTATCGGGCTAATTTGATAATAGATAGGGAAATTGAGAAAGGCTGTGTATGTATGTGCTATATATTATATATTTCAGCCATAGTTTTTCTTTANCTGCCCTTACCATTTTGACACCTATGTTTTGAACATGTAGAAAATAATTGTTCCTAAGCACTGTTTACTATGTGGCAGAAATTCAATCCGAAGATCTTTAAAAAGAAACAGAAAAATGGGAGCTCCAGCAAGGCCAGCTGTCCTTACTGCTGCTGTGCGGTAGGAAGCAAGGACCGCTCATTGTCTGTGTGGGTGAGTGCATCATAATCATCATCATCGAAACCTAGAAAATGACAGTGAATAAGGGTCACTTAGCCCATTTTGTCTACAGTTTTGTATTTTGTTTTTCTTAAGATTTAGGACAGTTATGGTTTTTACCAAGAAAGTTTAAATTACACTACTGTGCAAGCCTTTTGTCACATCAGATGGGGAGGCTGGTTTCCTTATCTAACTTTTCAGTGACTGACATTACCAATTTTAGTAAACCTTTTTCCCCTCCTGTTTATATACTTGCCTTATTTTCCAAATCATGTCACCCTCCTGTACCTGGTAAAAGATATTGATTTATTTAAAAGCCTCTATCTCTCTCTTTCAGTAGTGAAATGGCACTGCTATATTTAGTCGCACACTATACTTTCCTTTCCATTAAAACGTTTTCTGTTGCTTTATATTAGTCTTATAGTCTCTCCTNTAATTTGTATGTCATTATTTTTGTGATCTTAACTATAAGGGAGGATGTTGTAAATGTTTGTTATTTGTTCATGNGCCCATTTTATTTATTTTTGTTTCCTTGTAGCTCACATGCCTTAAAAGACCTTTGGTGGTTATCCATGACCTGTTTGACAAATCTATAATGGATATTTCATGGTAATAAATAAATATTTGTGAAACACTTAATACTNTTATGCATTGTGGTGAAGCAAATCTGTGCTTTTATTTTATTTTTTTCTTTTGAAGAATAATCTGCTTTCCCAATGATAACATTTNATCATTTGGCTCCAGTAAAAGCGGTTCAGTTCACAGAACTTTTATGGAGAATTATTCTGTACANTTATGTCTTATGAATAACTTTTTATTTGTTATACCACCTCAATGTTTCTGTTGTATTTTTATATGTGGAACAGCCCCCAGTTGATAGCCTACTAAATTTTATTTTCTAAAGTTACTAATGAAGTTTACACCCAATACTTTATATTCTGTTCTGCAGAAAACATGTACAGTACATTTCAAGTTTCCTTTTANTGACTGCTATCGCAACTGTTTATTTCACTGCCAAACCCCTATGGAAATGACAAAAGCTTTTTTATTTTTCTATTTGAAAACAAAAATAAAATGCAATTGTCTGTGCTGCGGTTGCTGTATAGGACTCTGAATGGGCTGAGCATATTGGTATGTTCTATGGATGGATCCGTAGCTTACTTGGAATTCTCGCAAGAAGAGCTGGGCGACCCCCTGAGCGAGGATGAGAAGGTATTTTGAGAAGGTTTCCTGTGTTTTGACAGTTTATTAAACTCTGTTTTCATCTTATATTTTAAATCCAGCAAAATCCCTTTACATTCTCTTCTGTGATCCACATTCTGTTATGTTGCTTACAGAATAACATCCACCAAAGCACTTATGGGAAAAGTCTAGCCATCACGACNGAGTCCCAGCTGCCTAATACTATCATAGAAAACCCAGAAATGCTTAAGTTTCAACAGATGCNACAACCACATGTAGATGGGGAGCATGGAACAGCAGCCCACAGGGATACCCCAGCTCCCAAAGTGGCCAGTATGGTAAATGGCGAGAGCCTGGAGGATATACGGAAGGTAAGAGTTTGTGTTCTCTAGAAAATGTATATAATAAATGACAGCTTGTTGTCATATCAATCTTTAGGGCATTTTGTTATCTTAAGGTGTTGTGAAGGTAAAAATCCCATCATACTCTGAGTTATCAGTTATGCTTATGGTNCTTAATCATGTCGACAATAGTAGAATCACTACACTTGAAGGGCCACAGATTGCTTATGCATGGTATAAAAATGACTGCATTGATCATGTTGCTTACAGCTTCCCTATTTGTAGACTACCTAACTGTATTCGGTCGCTTTGTAAAGAGTATGTTACAAATGACCATTATTAATCATGATTTATTTACTTGGTGTCATTTTATTTTTGGCTCGTTAAGAAATAAGTGATAGAATTAGTGGGATATTGTCACTAACACAATTTGTATGCCACAGAATCTTTTAAAAAAACAAGTGGAAACACGGACAGCGGATGGTCGGCGCAGGATCACCCCTTTGTGCATTGCCCAGCTGGACACTGGGTATGTGCGTGTGCAATCACATTTAACATTTGTAGTTTAGTGTTGGGAAACATGATCACACTTGTGAGACTTACTTNGCATCTATTTATTTTTTCCTCTCTAGGGACTTTTCTACAGCATTTTTCAATAGTATTCCGATATCTGGGTCACTCGCAGGATCTATGCTCTCCTCTCAAAGCAACCAGCAGCTCATTTCTCTGGATTCCAACACAACCAGCTCAATGGGGGCTAAGTCCAGTGTGGAACCTACAGGAAATGCAAAACCAGCAGAAGAGACTGCAAACAAAGAAAGGTGTTGCATAGAATGTGTGATTTCATTTATGAACATGCAGTATACAGAGATAATGGACCAGGTCCAGACTGTAAAGAACCCATCATTGTATGCAGCCTGGATTTGGAAATAGAATNCAGAATAGTGCGCACATGCGCACTTTGTATTCATGGAACTGGATCCAACTCTCCATATAGTACACTAATTGCACACGTGAGGTTTGTGCATACTTGTAAGGAAAGTGCAGAGAAATTAATGTAGGGNCCTGACCGCTGGATCTGGACTAGTTTTTGACTAGAAGATGCTGGAATTTAATGTGTTTGCTGTGTCTTATTTTACAGTATTAGGGCTGTTTCCAGACCTCTATGTATGTCCTGTACGCACAGATTTCNTAAAATTCACTTGTAAGGGAAAATTGCCCTTGGCCTAATTTACTCTACCATAAGTCACCATACAGATCGGTGGCTGTACAGAAACAATTTAATCGTCCCTGCCCATATAACATGCGTAGTGCCAGAAAAGGCCTGCGGAAGTCAAGTGTTGTGCAGAAGTCTGTGTCCTGAATTCTTTGTTTTTAAAACATAACAGTAAATTAAATAGTTTTATGTGTGAAGGACACCACAAGATATAAACCACTTGTGTTATTTATGTTCAAATGTTTAGGTCATGTAAACCCAGATTTACACTTTGCAAAGCTCACAGCGGATCTTAATTCTTTTTTTATTATGTTGTCTTCTAAAATGCACAAATGAAAATATATTTAACCATCCATTATAGTGGAAACGCTGCTGCAGTTACTCCTTCAACCCCAGCAAGTGTATCTGCACAGCATAAGATCGAGCCTATGAAAGCACTTGACTCTCGATTCACTGAGCGATCCAAAGCAACCTCAGGGACAACAGGAGTTGCTCACATAAACCAGACTACAGCAGACAGGTAAATGCTACAAGATGGAGCTGTTCCAAAAACTGTTTATATATCCATATGCCATGGAAGAACTAAATGTGTATTTCATGTAAAATGTGCACATATAGGGAATCATTCTGAATTTTATGTGTTGATAGATATGCATACACACACAGTTGTTTGTAATATATTGTTTAATATCTCATTGGTAATTTCGGGAAAGTTGATTAACAAAACACTTTTTTTTTTTTTGCCTTAAACAGACCAAAAGAGCAGAGTGCTACAAAGGAAGTGAAGTCTCGAGACCTCCTAGAAAGCAGTAGTGACAGCGAGGATAAGATTCCAGCAACCAAATCCAAGCGCAAATCAGAAACAGATGCTGACCTTGTTGAAAAAAGGAAGAAGGGCCGACCCCGGAAAGACTCCCGGCTCATGTCTGTTTCTCTAACTGTGCAGGTGACTGATCATTTCCATTTTCTGTTCAGTTCAAGGGACATAATAATAATAGTATACTACGTCTGTAATTTCTACCCTTATGTCTTGTGTTGACTTTGTGCATTTATTATTATTGTACAAAAGAGACAAAGTCAATTGACTTTGTCTTTAAGACATTTCTTTATAGAATTTGTCTAATTGAATTAATCATCTAATTTTGATGATGAATATTGAAAACAATCTTAGTCATCTTGTTCAAAGTCTTACTGGTTCAGGGTTTGACAATTAATGGCCAAAAAAAAGTTATAGCCAGTTTTTATTTTTTTTTATAAATAATACTTAAACATGCGTACATCAATGCGCGCGCACACACACACACACACACACATTTATTTAAAAACCTTTTACTTACCTACAGAAGTCTTCCTGAACTTCACTTGCTGTCTATCCTCTGCAGTGCGCTTTGAGCTGACAGCTCCCTGCGGCTGCTAATCTTTTGCCTGCNGAGAGTCCGCATCATGCTTCTGTGTCAGTAGTTTCAGCAGACGAGCAGGGGTTGAAGAGTGACCTTATCTGTGGTCTCTTCTTGACATGAATACGTTTGCATGGTCCCAATTTCTAGTTGACCTGACAACCAGTATTTGTTCTTTTTATTCTTGCCTGTGTACTTGTTTTCTGGAATAATGACTTTCTTGTATTTACATTATCTAGTCTCAGGTGGNATCAACATCAGAGAAGGATTCATGTGTATCAAAACCAGCTTTAACACTAAGACTACCAAGCCCAGCTGCTCAGAAGTCCTTTACTGTGCAGGTGTGTTGGTTTTTTTACGGTTGGTATCATTAAACCATAAGTAGTCTGTTAAATTGTACGTATGCAATAGGATTTCTTTATTACAAGGGACAATATCACACAACTTTTATTTTTAATTTAGTGTGCATTCCTCTCTTTTTGCTGGTGCTGTTAGAAGTGGCACATGTAGATGGGCACAGATAGTAACTTCCTACTGGCTAATAATCTGGGCTATGGATCCTATTCATTACTTAAAACAGAGAATATGTATTTATGTACTATTTGCTGTGTACAGCGCTGCGGAAACTATGTAGCGCCTTATAAATAAACAAAAATAATAAGTCACCTGGAGTGTGTGGCCATCTCAACAAAGTATACAACCTGTTAGGAACTGGATTCAGACGTCTGTGTGCCTGACAGTTGCGTAATATTAATGGATGTGAGAAAAGTATGAAAAAGTTATTAAAGTTTTAATCTAATCTCCAGTTTGTCATCCTTCCAGATAAGCTCTGAGCCCTCAATGTACATTGAAGTAGAGAATGATGTCCGAGCAGTGGCAGGATCAAAACTGAGCAGACTTAAGTGTAATCGGGAGGGAAAGGAATGGGAGACTGTGCTCACAAGTCGGATTCTTGCTGCAGCAGGAAGCAAGTTAGTCTTTATTCTTTTTCATCTGTTTTAATGCACCCCTGTGAGGTCTGAGGTCTAATTGTGCGATGATACATACATTTTTATTTCTTGTCTAGTGAGGTCGTGTGTGTGGCCTGTGAGAAGAGAATGTTATCCATGTTTTCTGGTAGCGGAAGACGAGTATTCCCTCCTATGATCCTGCCCTCCCCAATCTCTTCATTGCAGTGCACAGGATTTTATGTCATGGCACTTACAGCTGCTGCTGCACTGTCTGTCTGGTGAGTAGGGCCATAAAAAATTGTTTTCTATATTAGTAGTCTTTTGTCTGCGTTACCCCACATTTTAGAAATCTTATTAAACCAGTAGAAATCTTTCTGAAAGTGACTGCTTTCTGGCAGAATTCTCTGCTTTACATCTATACTATTTTTACATTTCTCAGGGATGTCCAGAACCAGAAAGTTATTGTAAAGGATGAGTCTTTACAGCCTATTTTATCAGGTAACAATTTATTTAAATGTCATATATGCATTCAGTACATTTTATCGTTATCTACATGTTAATATCAAATATTATTGTTTTCTTATTGATGTTCTTCAGGGAATGACATGACCGTTTCCCAAACCTTGCTTACCCAGAGGGGTATAGCTGTGCTGAGTTTGTCCAATGGAAAAGCATATTGCTTTAATCCTGCACTTTCCTCGTGGTAAGCAATAATAATGTAGTTGTCATTCCTTTGAATTGCTTGTATGATGTTTGCCTTTTTGGTTTCTATTCATAATTTAAAACACAGGATATTTATTCTGTTTAGGAACCTGGTATCTGACAGACAAGACTCTTTGGAGCAATGCGCAGATTACAGGAACTGCTTACCTTCGCAAGACACCATTATGTGCTCCGGACCACTAGCCATAATACAAGGACGAGTGTCTAAGTAAGACCTCATTGTTACCTGTTATTGTACAATTAGCATAGTAGCCTAATTAAATCCAGTATCTGTTTTTTGATAAAAACAAAATAGGCATTTTAGCATTGGTTCCATGTAACATTTACCTCTGATTAAAACAATGTCTTGTGGTTATGTATAGCTGGTTAAAGTTTTTGTGGTTTATTTAAGCAGTGCAGGCAGACAGGCCGCTCGCCTTTTCACCATGCCTCATCAAGTGCAGCAGGAGACCACTATGGCTCACCTAGAGAACCAGATTGCAGCTGCCCGAATTTTACAGTCCAGCCAGGAATACAGATACTGGTTGCTTATCTATGCACGTTACCTTGTCAATGAAGGTGAGGTCCTGCCTGGAATAATCAACTGTAAAATAGCTTTAGCACTCCATAACTAGTGGAGAGTTAATAAAGTGTGTTTATAATTTATATTGTGTAATATTCATGGTATTCAATTTACCCTGTTCTATATAAGGTTTTGAGCAAAAGCTGCGTGAGGTTTGTCAGGATCTGTTGGGCCCTGTTCATCGCTCATCTGACAGTCAATGGGAATCTAGAATCTTGGTAAGAGGTGTTTTTTTTTTTTTTACACGTTATCTATACTCGTTTAGAAATGTTTTAGAAAATATATTTCTCTTGTTACTAGTTAACATTTTTGTATTAATATCAGTAACCTTTGCTAACTACTTTTATTCACCACAAAAAAAGGCAAATGAGTATAAAGCTATTCACCGCTTACCTATAATGGTTATTGAGATCTTTACCAGCTATGGTTTTGTTTTTTGAACTTTTTAATTTAATAAACAAATATTACTATATTTTTATTATGGTAAATAACACACTATTTAAAATGGTATGCTACACCATCACTTCTTATTGATTTCCTTGAAAAGCTTTAAATCTTCTCTTCTGTTTATGTTTTTGTCTCCATATGTCCATTTTGGTCACTGAAAAATAGAACTGTACAGCAATTAAACATTTTAATTTTTGCCTTCAGGGTTTTCGGAAAAGAGAACTGCTGAAGGAACTTCTGCCACTTATTGGACAGAATCTCCGCTTCCAGCGTCTCTTCACAGAATATCAAGAGCAGCTGGACAGTCTAAGGGACAAATAACATTGCTTGGCTCAAATCCTTTTCTTCTTTGTTCTCCGTTGCGTGCCTGCCTGAAAGTTTGGGAAGACGATCAGGCGGCTTCCACTGTGAGTAACAATGGTGCTTGGAGGAACATGCATGGACATAAATGGCGATTTCAAGAAGCCACTCTAGCCCGTGGAGCATCAGCTAGAAGCCCTGTATTGTTCTATCTTCTGGTCACAGGAAGACTGAAGATTTCTGTTGTTGCATTAAAAATTGAATGAGAGGATATTGGCCATCATTTGCAAGAAAAGCACAGTATGTTACTAAAACACTTGAATCTCTATTTAGGGTTGTATCCTATTTTTAGGGTTGTATCCTATTGCTTAACCAAGACCTTGCACTATACGGAGGTAACTGATGGCTATATTGGAGTGTCATTTTGCAGCCAAAATTTGCCTGTGAATACAAGAAGAATGCTGCCCTATCACAGACTATTTTTGTACTAGACTTTACAAACTTGTAATACACTTTCCACAGGCCAACAATCAAACCTACATGTCTGCTTGGATGTAGGAAGTTAAATTTATGACTGCTGTGAATAATCCAACAGCTGATACTGTACTCATTCAGTTTTTAATTTTTAAATGTTTGTAAGAAAAAAAAAGCAGGGTTTTTTTTCATTCCTTTTCTAACTATGGATTAAAATAATAACAACAATTTGCATTCCACATTTTTTTTTGTCAAGTTGTTGAAGTAATGATTGCACTATATTATTGATAGTACACTTTCAGACCATGCTTTTTATCCTGTGTAGAATAACTGATCATCCAGTTTCTTATTCCGAAAAGATAAGGTACGATGGGTAAATGCCCTTGAGTTTTACTACTCGTACATTGGTGGGAATGTTACAGGAGCCCAACGCCAGGTATTTTCCACTCATGTGGGCTGTTGGCTTTTATTTGTGAAGCCTCTGAATTCTGTCTCAGAAGCACAATGTATGGCATCATTGGGGTATAGCTCACTGATGCTTCATGATGGAGCTCAGAAGAAGAGGCACAAGCATGCAGCGGAGTAGATGAAGGACAGGCAGCCAAAACCTACAAAAGGTTTGTGTTTTTCATGAAAATGTCCTTACTTTAATCGCAGTGATTTAGGGAATATGGCAGTCTAAAAGGGGTTAGCTGAATAAATATGCATAAAAGTTACAATTATTTCCTAAAGTTGGCCACAAACTATAATCTGGCTAATTTGTCACGTAATTGCATATGGGTGTGTTCATTAAGCAACAGCAATTGGGGTACTATGTGGTCATCTTAAGAATCTTATTTGTATTCCTGTATAAGAAAAATGTTTATTATATCCTCAATTTACCTTTTTGCTTGTATTTAACTAGACCAAACTATAAAACACTATAGTGAACATTTTTACATATCTATCTATAATCTCACATATTTGACTTGGTAACAAAACGGAATACAGTGGAAGATTCTGTTGAAAATTTTACTACTGAGGGGACAAGTAAATGACAAAATGACAACTATTTATGAAAATCTGATTAAAAAGAAAGTGGCTTCAACCCAGTATTGTTAAAGATTATTTAAGTTGGGACATCAATTAGGTTGGACACGTAACAAAATTAATAGAAATTAAGTCATTCCTTATTCAATATAGTTAAAAACCATTTAAAATTGTGGGTTAGCATTCACATGACATCATTGACCAAATGACCGTCTTTAGTGACATTGCTTTTATCCTGAAACTATTATATAAATAAGCAAATGTTTGTGCTAATCATAATTACATTGTAATGTTTTAGAAATTGTTGCTATTCATTTTACATAAACAGGACAATGAAAAATATTACCACTAGTTCCATTTGGAACTAGTAACAAATGCATATTAATGTACCATTTTGGTGAAACAGTTTATGTGCAAGAGGTAACCTTAATTGAAAATGATAAAAAATACCACTTTCTTCCACAAAATGAGGGAGATAGCTGAAAATCCACTTTTGAATGTACACAGCGAGAATGTTGGTAGAATATCTTGGTATGCCAAATGCATGAGTTTAATGAAAGTATTGGATACTTTATCCAGTGCTTTATCAATGTGAAATAAATGGATAATATTGGTGATGTGGAGTTTTCTATATGAATGTCTGGCAACAGCCACTCTGTTGTTAGTACTTTGCATGGCTCTCTAGGAGGAAGCCACCTTGTTTAGGAATGATAGCTATTGGGAGCTATTGGTTGGCAAATATTGTAACTTCAGCATTCAGAAAGTGTGTAACTGCAGGACTCCTAACAGTGCAGAACCGTATTCAGTAAAAGTAGCACAGGTATAAGAACATCAAACAAAAAAGCAAAGAAATTCATTAGTTTGTGGTAATGGGCAGCATACTATTTTAACAGTGTATTCTGGTGCTCCATAATGTCCTCCTTAGACTGTACACCCGCATACTATTTCTGCTTTCTGGCAGAGCAAAACAATTGAAATTATCAATATGCCATTGTACTGATCTATCACATCAGCTGCCCTGCTTGCCCAGGTAAGATATAACTTGTCCCAATGTACTGACAAAACATCTTCAGAGCAACGCTTCCCATTTACAGTATATATCTGTATACAGCCACCTTGTGGTGGATTATGACATTTCAGCAAGGATTTCTTGGATAGCTTTTATGCCAGAGGTTCTCATCCTTTTCTTTTTTTGGTGTGTACCATTTACCCATTATAGAATCAGGTCTAAGTTACCAACAACATTCTGTCCCCATTCTGTACCTTCATCTTATTACTTAAATACACCTACAACCCTCCTTTCACCCTTATCAATAGATTAACTCCTTAATTTGTTTACATATACTCAGAGAAGTAATTCTTTCGAACAATTCCCCTGAACCTACCACCCTCTAGTTTATAAGCATGCCCTCGCGTTCTATTATACCTCTTTCTTTGAAAAATGCCCCCTCCTGCACCTGGTGACATCCCTTGATATATGTGAAAGCTGCTATCATATCACCCCTCTCCCTTCTCTGCTCCAATCTGTACATATTTAGTTGCTCTAGTCTTTCTGTATAGTTTTTGTTGGTCATACCATGTACCATTTTGGTGGCTCTTCTTTGCACTTTCTCTAATGTATTTATGTCCTTCTGGAGATATGGCCTCCAGAACAGAACACAGTATTCTAGGTGAGGCCGCACCAATGACCTATAGAGAGGCATTACTACTTCCCTCTTTCTGCTACTAATTCCTCTCCCTATGTAACCAAGCATCTGACTCGCCTTTCTCATGGCTTTGTTACATTGCCCAGCTACCTTTAAGTCACATGAAATGGTGACCCCCTAAATCCCTTTCCTCTTCAGTGTTTTGTAATGTAATGCCATTAATGGTGTATTGAGCATTAGGATTTTTTCATCCTAAGTGCATGATTTTGCATTTGTTGCCATTAATCTACAGTTGCCATGCTCTTGACCATTCGTCCAGTTACCCAGATCATTCACCATTGTTTTTACTGATCTGCCTAAAGTCATATTTTCCCCTGGATACCATGTGTAATTTAACCAATAAATATATTAAATAACACAGGTCCAAGAACAGATCCCTGGGGAACTCCACTGGTCACCCTACCATCCCCTAAAATGATTCAATTTACTACAAGCATGTGTTGTCTATTCTGCAACCAAGATCGTATATCCACTCAACTATCTTTGATTCCAATCCCATATTTTCCAGTTAACAGTCTGCGATAAAGGAACTGTGTCAAAAGCATTACTAAAATCTAGATAATAAATAAATAATAAACATTTCATGATTTCCTACTGCTCCTTTACTCCTTTCAGGTGTCTCCCCTCGCCTACACATTTCCCCATTTCTAGAAAAGTAACTTCTAAAATCTAGCACCTTTTTATTTGTGGCATGAGCCTCCCTCTGTCTACGTTTCTGTAATGCTTTTCCTATTTATTTATTTTTACACATTCTATTTAGTCCACATAGTTTATTATATTTAGTCTCTGGCATTACTTGTTGATAAAATACAAACACTTGCTGTTTACAACCCTGCACAGATTGGTTGCTATGGGCAACATCCCCACTTTTCAGTCTCACTGCTTAGTAAATATACCCCTAGAAGTGCAGACTGTAATAATACAGCTGAAAAAACCAGTAGAACAAAAACCCTATAAGCATTTCCATAGCATGCTTTAGATTGTACCATAGGATTATAACCTGTAACCCAGACCCTGCAACATGGATCCTGAGCTTCCAGCTGTAGTGACCACCTGTGTTGAAGTTATTTCAATAAAAACAGATGAATGTAACCGCTTCAGAAGTGATATTTATATATTCATCATCCACCTCAAACACATAGTTTTAGATTTCATTTGGAAGTTATAGTTAAACCAGGAAACTTCACCTTAAAACTCTAATTCTGATTTCACATAATATACTTTTCACAGTTTATCCCAGCTCTACAGACAATCGTGTCAATAGCAGGTTTGTATTGTGGTTCGTGTGGATTTCAGCACTAGACAGCGCACTCGCACTTCTTCAGCAGCCACGTTACTACACCTGCAGTGTGATGAGAGTCTCAATATGGCGCTGATGCTCTGCTTCTTTTCATGTAACTTCCGGTCATGTGATTGTGTACCAGGGAGGACCGGAAGTGTGCTTGAAGCGATACAGGGCTCGGTACCTTTGGAGTTTGTCGGTGTGTAGAGTAAGAGCTGCCAAGATGGGGAAGCGCCAGCATCAGAAGGATAAGATGTGAGTGTCATTGTAATGTAACCCAGGACATTGGCCAGGGCACAGAATCAGTATATCGCGTGGAAATACGTTTTAGCGTTCTAACTGATCTATAGTTTTACTAACAATTGTGATGGCTCTAAATGTATATTCCCGCTTAGTCCTCCCCTGCGTGTGTATCTATGGTGGTTAATTCCTGCTATTTATTTATTTGTGTGTGTATATATATATATATATATATATATATATATATATACACACACATATATCACAATCTGCTAAAAGGGTCACCATTTACTTTTTTATGTTGCTATTCCTTAAATACTGTTAAAGCAAAGGGATAATATATGTTCTAACCAGGCCTGGTTACCACCAGTGTCCCAGAGAAAATGGATCCATTACCATTAAAGTGTAGACATGGCTGGTTGTGGCATGAACCCAGTGTATGGTGCGCTGTTCTCTGGTTGCCACAGCACAGGGTCATGTCAGGGTCCTCTGCAGCTTAGATCACCGTAGAGGAAGGCTGACGGAGATAGGTAAGAGTATGTATAATGTGTAATATGTAATTTCTTTGTATTCTATTGATGGGTCAGGTGGGGGGTCAAAAATCTGGTCGGCCGGGATTTCTGATGCCAGTACTGGTCTAACAAATGTGTAACATCAAAGTAAAAGGGAGTGTTGAAGTGATTACTGCTTTTTTTAAATAGTATTTCACACCAAGCATGGTATATGATAAATGCAAACTACATGTTTCTGCTAAACTTGTGTAAATCGGTAGTTTAACTTTATTTTCACATTCCTAGGTACATCACCTGTGCAGAATATACACATTTCTACGGAGGAAAGAAACCAGGTATGATCTGTGTTTGGATGTGACTGTACTCCTATAATAGCATGCTGTGCTACTACTTCTTGGTACATGTATATTTGTTTTCCAGTATAATCCTGATGACTGGCATACTAGATCAAAAAGCAATTATAGACATAACAGAACAAATGTTAGGCTTTTGACACTCAAATATTGTCTTCTAATTAAATGTAAGATTCAGGATTGGGCTTAAAGATGGTTGTGTGCACTTTATTGCATGTATTTAGTATTTTTATACAGAACACAACCAAAACAAAATACAATGACATCTCAATCCCACTCACCCCAAACACATACAAGAAGTTATGTGGTATGCCCAACACAAAACCCATAGCAGAAATATCACAACAAGAAGTTATTTGTATACAGACACACACACACACACACACAACTGGGCAATTCTATATTCATTAAGAAAAGAAACACGGTCTGCAAACCAACATAAGCCATCATGTGTATATGGAAAGTGGATGGTGCCTTCAACTCGTAGGAATAACAAATGGCTGATACATAACACATGTGATTGGAAAAAATAACAAATCTTTACTAGAAAAAATATAACAAATCATACAATGAAATATCATAAAAATAGATGGATATAGATTAAAAAGTTCCTAAGGTCCCAGTAAAGTTTGAGAGATATAATGCGTAGGGGTATAATATCAGTATGGTGTAACAAAACTTACATCTGAAGTATCCTGGAGTTGTATGGTATCTTGTTCAAGTTGTTGGTGAATAATCTCTTGTGAGAACCTCTTTTCAGAGATCATAGATATCTGTCCCCTTCAGGTTACAGCAGTACTTGTGGTCCTGGAAGATGTGGAGGCAGTGCTGATCCACCTCGGCGGGCTGTGCTGTTTCACAGCTCCTGGTTCCCACTAGCTCGGCTTCTGATGTATGGAGGTGTTTATCTCAGGTGAGGGTGAAGGCGGGTGGCTAGCGCGCAGCCTTTAGGTAACAAGTCTCACAGTTTGAGTAAATCTGTGGCAAATCTGTGTTTTATGATGTTTGTCGTAAGACCGCAGGAATGCAGATGGAGTCTGGCACACAGTATATTGGGAGAAAGTTTGTATAATCTGTGTTTTTATTAGGTTCAGCAATATAGGTCTCTCTTGGGACTGGAACAGCGTACATGCTGTTTGTTTCGTACTTGGTACTTTATCAAGCATAATATGCTATTATAAGTACGAAACCACACAGATTTACTAAAACTGTGAGAATTGTTACCTAAAGGCTGCGGGCTGGTCACCCGCCTCTACCCTCAACTGAGATACACACCCCTATACATCAGAAGCTGAGCTAGTGGGAACCAGGAGCAGTGAAATAGCGCAGCCCACCGAGGTGGAAGATCACTATGGAATGATATCTCTCATACTTTATTGGGACCTTAGGAACTTTTTATCTATATGCATCTATTTTTATGATATTTTATTGTATGATTTATTATATTTTATCTAGTAAAGATGTTATTTTTTTCCAATCACGTGTTTGTTTTATGTATCAGCCATTTTTTATTCCTATAAGTTAAAGGCATCATCCATAAGCTGTTACTTTCCATATACTTATGTTTCATTAAGTGAATTTCCTAAGCTCCACTATTTGACAGCTGCTTTGCTTTAGTTGCCTAGTCTATTACGATACCATATACGGAGCTTTAAGCACTATAACCAGTAGGTTTTCCCTACTACTTTCGTATTTTTAACATAAGCCATCAAGCAACCAGCACGAGGGCGAGCAAAGTGAGGAGCGATTACCAAAGATAAGTTTTAGGGGATACTTGCAGCGAGAGATCAAAGGGAGAACACATGCAGGTCCAGACATCAGAATTTTGGATAATGTTTGGATATTAGTGTAAAATCCCAGATTAGATTACATTAGAAATCGGTAGGAAGAATGTAAACTTAGGGTTGCAGGAGGCACCCCGCAATCCCATTGGGAGAGATAAACCTTATGACAGACGTAGACATAAATTTACTGAAAGTGAGGGCACTAACCAATGCCTGCGTCCATGTATCACACGACAGCAGACCTATATTAATTTCCCCCTCAACCTCGACATGTCATTTTTATTTAAACAATAACCAATAATAGAGTACTGATAAGAGACAGGTCTTCAAGTAGCAGCAATCTTCAACAACTTAATGGTTTGGGGTGCAGGGCCAGTGCCCCCAAACTGCTAGGCAGAGCTGGTTGTAGCAAAAGAAGTGGTATG
>JABWIB010006800.1:19175-29598 GCA_016617825.1 Platyplectrum ornatum
GTACGTGTTTGCTGATACTACTTGTGACCCTGAGGAAAGTGGCGATGGCCACTGAAACGTCGGTCGGTTTTATATGAAATAAATACAGTTTATAACAGAAGAAAAATAACCAGTATTATTTACAAGTCTCCAAAGAGTGCTGCATCACAACAAGAGACATATGTACAAATATAGATGATAAGCACCTGGAGCAGTAAAGCAGCTACAAAGGAGTGCAGGTACAAAGAGGAATATATATACACACATATATATATATATATATATATATATATATATATATATATATTTATTTATTTATATATATATATATATATATATATATATATATATATATATACACACATCTATGTGCACACAAAAAAGTGATATATATTAGTGATATATATGTATATCTCTTATGTTTATATATGCTCTATATGCTCTCATGTTTCCCTGACTTTTGCTTTTAGGGCTTGTTGCAAAGCTGCTCTCACAAGAACAAAAACCTTAGCAGGCTTTATATAAGCTATTTCCTCTTTATTTGTGAAGCCATATGTTTTTCACTGGGTCATTCTGATTTTTATGTTGTTATATTCTCTCATCAGCAATATGCTTATAATATAAATTACTTCATGAATCATTGGTGAGTTAGGAAGTATTTGTCTGCCTCTAGAGATCACTGTACAGAATGGTATTAAACCTCAGAACAAGTTTTGATCTTCCAGCAACTTGTCCAGACTTTTGTTGCTGAAATCCCACTTCAAGCAAGAGCATTGGAAACAAACTATTTTAGGAATTTAGGAATCAGTATCAGGTTTTTCTTTTCTCTTTTTTTTTTCTTTTCATTTTTTTCTTTTGTTCTTTTTTTTTTTTTTTTTTTCTTTTCATTTTTTTCTTTTGTTCTTTTTTTACTTTCTTTACTTTCAGTGTTATTATTTTCTTTTCTTTTTTTGTATTTTCTTTCTCTTTTTTTTGCATATAAGTAAAAATTCAAACATTGACCGATAGATTTGCTTTTATATTTTTAAAACATTAAGCCTGATCCAGCCTGACTTCAGCTTAAACACACATCTCTGGAACGCATGCATGGGGGATGCCCATTTTCTCTGCTTCTGTCGGAACCGTAAGCGCAGAGGCTGCCGATGCTATTCTGCATTGTACTTTTTGGTTCATTGATCAAAAGTCAGCATAGTAGCGGCATGCCAGTACTATGACTGATGATTTTGAATGAAATCATAGTAAAAAAAAATCCATTAAAAAATGTAAAAATAAAAACCACACACAAGCACAAGCACATTTAAAAAACATTTTTTAAGCTTTTTTATATTTTAAATAAGCTAATTATTTTCCCAGATCATTTTCCCAGGTAGTGCAAGGGTACATCCCAGGTAGTGCAGATCCCTGCTAGGCCACATATTTAAATGAGAGAGGTGACCATTTTTCTGGTTTAAATATGCACTCAGATGGATNGGAACCCATGCGCCCATCTGTCTGTTTGTTAAACTAGTTGAACCCTGCTTTTTCCCTGTGTGTCTGTTTTCCAGGAGGATGCGCAGATCCCTGACTCTTGCAGCATACCAATGATTAGCATGTGCACATTGCGAACGAGCAGAAGAAAACAAGTGTAAAAGGCTGATCCAACTGTGCCTACTACTGTGCGTTTTGTGGGAGTGGAAAGGATGGGGTTGCACTAAACTTAAAAAGTGGACACTCATCAAGTGATCAATCAGTGGCAACCATTATTATAGCCATCAATATTTAGCAATTAATAAGTCTGTCTAATTTAAGTATACAAGATGATATAAAACACACTTGGTGAAAAATATACACACACACAATAGTACTCTTATTTTTATATGACTTATTCTTATTTTTTTAAAAAGTAAAAATAAAGCATTTATGTTTAACATCTTCATTTACACACATTTAAATTATAAAGTTAGTTATAAACTCTATAACACATTGAAACNTACCAGCTTGCTGTAATACACAATTCAGTCTTTTTGCTTATATATACCCATTTGCTTGTTTCAAATATGTGCTCATTTTCAGTACAATGCATGGACAGAATAGGACAAGCTCATATTCATTAGATGAGTTTTGAACAGGAGTTTTGCAACAATATTTTAGTTACATGAATTTGTTATTTTTTTGTGTTTTTTATATAAATAGAACTTTCCAGCTTTTTAAGTAATGTTCAGTTACGTAATTCATTTCTAATGACGTGCTAAATGATACCCAATGTACTGCTTTGCTTTAAAGGAATAATGTCACAGAAACCATTCAATTGTTTGCTTTTTGGACAGAAAAAAAATTAAAAGTTCAAAGGGACATGTTTGATTGTGTGCTTTCTACCCCCCCCCCCCTGCTTCATCCCTTCATAACCATAGTTTAATGAGTTTTTATTAGAAAAGCATGGCTGCACTTATGAAAAAAAAGATTTTTCTTTGAAACCAGGAGAGGACCTTGTTTTCCCTGGCATAAGCCTGTTAGTTTTTAATATCAGGTTTGCACTAAAGCTGACTCCTGGTGCATTATGGGAGCATAAGCCAACAAGGTGGGAGCTAATAGCAAAGGGATCATGAGGCCATATGGTATAGAGTAAGATATGAAATAAGGACAACAAATCTCTGAAAACCATACACTGTTGTAATGTAATGTTACATCAGTACTCAGTTAACATGCATTTCTTGTATAGAAATGTATTATTTAGCTAGACTATATTTTGCGCAAAATCAAGAATTTTAACCCCTTTTTGTATTTTAACCTCTTCTCATCATACTGACATTTATGCTGGACATCATGCTATTTGCATTCCTATGTATGTTAGGATAGTTTACACAATCCCATGTTTCCATGTGTACTGAATTACAATAAAAATGAAAACATGTACCTCCAGGCCAGACATTTTGCGTTTGACATTTGTAACCGTATCTCTGAGGCCTCCCCCGATGTCTACTCTCTGTTGGAGTACCTTAAGACCCATACTTTCCACATAAAATTGGTTTCTGCCCTGATTTTACCGGCTTCCAAAGTAAAGTTATGGAAAGGCCCCTTGAAAAGCTGGCACAAGGATGTTCCTACCCTACCCCCTGATGTTGACCCACTACATCAATTTCTTAAGATTTTGAAGGCCCTACATTCCACGCAGTTACAAGAAATACATTTTAAGACCCTTAACCGTACTTATATTTACCAAGCCCAACGCAAGTATATGACCAATGACGATTCAGGCCGGTGTCCTAAATGCAGAATGCCTCAGGCAACCTTTATTCATAATATCTGGGAATGTGGCAAATCAAGTAAAATCGTGGTATTTCTACAATCCCTCCTCCATGTCCCAGTATTTAAAAATTTCCAGGCCCTTATGTGGGTGGACTTTAGTGACTGCCTCTGATTCATGATAAATTGTACTTCCATTCTTAATAGTGGTGGTTACAATGGCTAAGAGAGTTATCCTTCAAAAATGGACCTCCTCTCCCCCCCTTCCAAAGCACTTTAAAAGACCTCCTCTTGGAAAATATATATTTTTATAGGAGGGCCACGTTGCCCAATGTTGAACATGGGGTGTCCAGTTTCTATAATAAGTGAAGAGTATATATTGAAAGCCCCCCCCCCCCTCAAAGAGACCATATCCTGAAACTATTTGAGGGCACTTCATGGTATCTTTCCAGAGATTGGAATGTTTAAATTCCCTATTGTAGGTTGCTTTAGTGGTGTGGATTGTGGTGTGGATTAATACTCTTATGTTGCTATAATCTTAAAGTGATTTTATCGGTTGAGAAGGACAGTTGCCATGTTTTTCTTTCCCTTTTGATTTTCTCCCTTAGTAAGTTTCCTTTTTGATTTCTCCGTCCCTCCCCCTCCTCCCTGGTTACTTTAATTTCATGCTTAATAATCTATTGTATCTATTTGCCTCGGATATATTTTTGATATTTGTGACGGTATGTTTTTTGCCTAGTTTATATGTGACGCAAATGTTCAATTTATTGTATAATTTGTGAAAATTTTCAATAAAACGTTTTTCAAAAAAAAAAAAAGGAAAACAACCTGGGAGTAGATTTCCAACACTGTGATTTGTCGTTGGATTGCTACAGACTGGACTTGCTGCGATTTTACTGCGATTTTAAAAGACAATTTTGAGATTTTATTAAGGGTCGGTTTTGGCTGGTGATTTCAAATCAACATCGAGTCAATGTAGGTTTTGGGTGCCTATCCCGCTACATTTTGTTTACAGCTTGTATGCAAATGATGGTAAAATTGCTGCCATTGCGATTTTGAGACTTGAAATATAGGCAGGGAGAGATTTCTGTTGGAGGAAGGTTATTTCACATTCTAAATGGATTGAGAGTAAGTTTGTGTGTCATTAGCTGTATTGTCATTGTTATTTCAAATTTATTTTCTTGTGTTTTTTTTCCAGTTGTAATTGTCTTCGTTTGTGAGGTGTGATTGTGTTTGTTTTTTAGTATAGTTTGTGTTTGTCTGTCCTTGTTTGTCTATTCATTTATATAGGCTTTTTCATGATGAATGCATAGCGATTTTGTCAAATTACAAAACCTACCTTCTGGAATTTGGAAATAGTAGGGAAGGATTGAAAATCTGGATGGGGTGAAGGGCTTTAACGTGCCCTTAATGTAAACTTTAAATACACCCCATCTCCTACTAGCCCTTGTTCCCACTTCATCATGGTCCGCAGTTGAAAACACCCCCTTTATAGGAGTTCTATGAATCCTATCCTATGTAGACATGAAATAGGCCCTAAAAGGAGATATGCAAAATAATATAATCCGGTTAAAATACCNCCTTTGAGTCAGAATATACATATTTATATGATGTGTTCATTATATAGCTTTTTTGTACTCTGAACTATCCTACCAGGTTTATCTTATACAGGTGAGAACTTCTGAAGAAGAATGTGTGTACTCTATATCTGTATTGAACACAATGCCCAACCAATAGACACTGCAGAGTAAAAACCAATCAGATTCAAGCTCACATTCCCCAGTATGTAAAATTAAACTGATAACTTGTATGTGAATGGTTGCTATGGGCAACTTCCCCACTTTTCACTAAGGGTAAGAATAAAAAAAGAATTAACTATGCTACAAACAACAACGTAAAAGCTTATTATATTTCCAAAATTTTATTCATTATTCATTAATCTGGGGATGAAACAAAACTATAATGACCTCTATACACATTAGCAAACATTTTCTTATATAAGACTTTTAAATAGCTATTAATGGGAAATATTTGGGAACAGTGGAAAACATAACAGAATCAATCAGATAAACATTATAAGGATATGTTCCAATATCTGACCATTTTCATGGTTTAACAATCATTGTACAATAATCATCATTTTAACTTTAGATGATATCCACTGGCTTAGAGACATGGAAATGTCTGACATACAAGAAATTATATCATACTATACATCTTTGAAACAACAATACCATATGGATCACGCTGTTTTAACAAACACATAATCATTTAAAAAATGTTCCCTGAATTAACAGCTGAGGATATTGCATTAGATTGAAATTCTCCTGCATACTTCTCTAAGACTGCGTGGTGTGCGGGAAGATAAGCCATGGCCAGCGATTTAGAGTCTATTTAGTGAATGAAACTTAAAAGCCCTAAGGTATTGTTGGAAATATATCTGCCACAAGGATCTCTCCTTCATTTCCTGTAGATTGTAACTAAACCACAAGGAGAGACTAGATTTTTCTATCTGTCTCAGATCTATCTGGATTTATTATACATGTTACATACACAGTGGTCAGGGGGGATACTAAAGTGTGTAAAAGTTATTGAATCATTTAAAGAAACAAAGAAGTGTGCGCTTAATGACACAACCACATTTTTAAAACAAAGTGTGAAATTATATTATATAACAATTCACAATTAAAAGAACCTAAACCAGGAATGCGGCTTAGACCTTTCTCTAGGAGTTTCGTTTTGCAATGTGCAAAGTGTGTTTAAGTGCTGTCTGCTAGTGTAAAGTTGTTTTCCATTATATTTAGATGACAGTCTGGGCATCTAAATCGCATCGACCAGAATCCACTTTTCTACATGTTTCCTCCTGAAACTCTGCATCTACTCTGGGCTGGTGTACTTGCTTCATTAAAAGCCCCTATAAACATCTAAAACACAGTACTACAGACATGACATACAGCAGGCAAACAATAAAAATTATAATGATTTACAAATAAAATTATAATGAACATTAAAATGCAAGTTTTAAAATGGTTACAGGTTACAACAATGCCACTTACTTCAACAATGCCAAAAGAAGTGGTGGTATAGAAACATAAAATAATAGAAGTCAATAGAGATCAATAGTATTTTATTTAAATAAGTGTGAGATGTGACGGTATGACATACCCCCGTATATACCCCTACTTCCAGCCATGGCAAACACCATAAGGTGGACTTTATCTTTGGTCAACAGGTTTCAAAAGGGATACTATGCTGACAGGTGTATGACTGCAATGGTACTCCTTTATAGTGATAACATAACAGAAATTGAATATTATTTAAAAACAAATAAATGTGTTACTTTGTCCCCGTTCCTGTATTTTGCCCTACTGCTTTCCTCTGTCTGTACCTTTACCTGTCTTCTTCTTTTCAGTGTTTTTCCTCTGCTCATTCTTGTCCATCTTCTCTCCACCACTGTAGCTGTCTTTGTTCTTTTGCCTGTCCCCTGATCTGCATATATAAAATGCTCATTCCCTGCATTATCTATCAGGTAAATCTGGGGGTTACATATTTGCACTGGTTTTCCTGTGCATCTGCTATAGTAGAGCTCTGGATCAAGTACCATATGTTAAAGTTTGGAAGTGCGACAAACATAATATTATATTATGCCGTAATCAAATAAAACGCTCTTAAAATATTTGCTAGATATCTTACTACCACACATATAGAAACTTAAATATATTAGTTTATTTTGTGTGTGTGTGTGTGTGTGTATCCGTGTGGAGTGTGGAGGGGTTTAGTAAGCATTGATATTTATGTATGTATGTATGTATGTATGTAATAGAAGGATATGACTTTGTTAAAGGATAAAGACAGGTGCTGTAACTCTTTCCCTAGGTCCTATTTTACTGTCGGAATATTATAAATAAATACCCAGCACCTGTTTATGAAATGTAATTATGTCATTTATTATATACAGATGAAAGCAGTGCATGTCTTACCATTAAAATAGAAAATATAATAATGTATGTTTCGTGATAGCACAACCTTACTTGTTCCAGCTACAATAGATGTACAGTACAGTTATTCTATAATATTTCTATTTCCATCCACAGGGAGAATACCAGAATGAGTTAGAGAAATGAAAAGAGTTAAGCACCATACGCTTTCTATTCCTGCATCTTAAAATACGTCAAAGAAAGACTAATGTCTTCATGTTCTATAAGGAATGGGAGCTAAATGATTTGAATGTATATATTCACACAAATCACACATATAAAAAGGGTTTGCACATCCATTAAGGGAGTACGCCATGTAATTGTGTGGAATGGCTTATACAAATGACATAAAGATCAACATGAATTGAAGTCATGTTTTTAAAGGGAAAATGTACAAATTGGAAAACATGACCAGTTAAACTGTTCTTTCACGCTGCATTACTGAGAAAGGCAAAACTGTTTTCCATTTCACTGGTTTAATGAAAATCTTCCTCCATTCTAAGAGAGGCAAAGTGTATGAAGTGATGTGTTTGAAAAGATTTGAAGGTTTAACATGCCCTTCGGAAAAGAAAAGTTATTTCAACTTTTTGTTAAGATCCACATAGTTATTGAAACTTCATAAAGCAGCTGGAACTCATTAATACTCCAACACAACTTCCAACCAGAATGTCAGGCTCCTAAGTACTCCTTTCAGGGTAGACTGGCTATGAAATCCACTTGATGTGCCTTTGTTTTTGCTGTAGAGAAATATTTTGTACACTGTTGAAGTTAAACTTGTTTTTATATAAGTTTAGAAAATATTAAAAATGTAAAATAAATCACTATTACATCTTTAGGGCTGATCCAATGCTGCATTTACACATTGTGTTCCGTGGAAGGGTTGTGTCCATTTTGGATCTGAATATGTACGTTGGACACTTATCTATTCAGAGGCATGTGTTTTTGTACAAAGCTCTGAGACATCTAGACATTCACCTAGCAGTCGGATAGGCTGTGTCTTCTACCGCCTGCAGTTTTCCATGTATTTAAATGGGGTTTTAAATTATTGTATTTTTTGCAATGCCAGAGAATAGTAACAATATACCGCTACTATTCTGGCTTTACATTAAAACAAAAAATACAATATTATTTCATAGACATAATTTATTGAAAATAAAACAACGTACGAACAACGGTTATGTTTTTTAAAACTTATAACATGGTAATTTTTTACATAGAAAGTGACCTGCTCATATGACTTACTCAACCCATAAGATGGTGTTAGTGCCTGACACTACCACTGCAGCTATTAAATGAGAAAAACACATATTTCCTGTTCCAATACGCAGATCAGACAGACAGACAGATGGGCAACGGTCCGTCCATCTTTCTGTGCACACCCCTGTTCTGAGCATGCATATAGCTTATTTTCTCTGCAAATCCAGCTGAAAAAGAGATGGATGCACATATCTGCACCGGGCCTCTTTGTTACATGTGCTCTGTGCTATTGGAATGATGTGTTCCATTATACTACAATTACAAGGTGGGTGTTTTAGTGTACTAGTAAGTGGAATAATAGCCCTGGTTTCTTATGCTTACTCCTAAAATTCTGCACCGCATTGGATATTTTGTTTAAATAAAAGCCCCTAAAAATGATAGCACAATGTAACTGTGGTTTGGTTACATCAGTATTTCTTATGTTGTGACAANAGAAGGATTTAATCACTCACTTCTATTTTAAGTGTTTTTAAAATATTGTCCTTTAATTTATTAATTATTAATTAGCGTTCAAATGTCTGCCATTCTCCCATTCTGCTCATGTGTAAAGCTGTTTACCACTGCGTTTCTGTATGAAAAACTGATAGATGCAAAACTATGGGACAGCGTTCTAATACTCATCAATTTAACTCCCACATATAAAGCTTTAAACAGATAATTTAGATTGTATATATTATTATCATCATCAGCATAATTAATGTTTGTATTGCACCTCAATTATCTATATTATGACATATTGTGTAATCGGAGAACACAATAAACAGGGAGTTTACATTTTTAATAAACACTATAATTCAGAATATATAATAAACATAACTTCCTAAATATGTTATTTATATGTATATATTTGTTTTGTTTATGGGTTTCCAAAACTCTGGTATATGCTGATGAAATGTAGTAAACTAAACAACAGTATTATTGTTATTTAAAATATTAAAATGTGACCACCACATCCAGAATTGGGTACGTAACAACCTTGGTACCTATTACAAACTCTAAAACTAAGTCTATACACAAACAACAATATATGGATGACATGATCCATTCAGTTACNTCATTTTCAGAATCATGGTATCAGTAATACATATAAATAACATTAAACTGATACCATGGTCCTTAAAATANTGTGAATGAATAGAGCCATACCCTTACTGATTGGCAAGCATTACATGAATCTTGTGCTTGCATTAATTCCCCAGTATTCAGTAAAATATCATTCGGCTCTGTGAGAACACACAGTAAGTAAATAGCACATTCTGCTGCACAGAAGCTTTGATGAATCTGCTTGTAACATCTGCCTGTAACAGGGACAAAGGTTTTGTATACAAAAGTGTTTTTTCCTATGCTTAGGAATTAGAATAAAAAATAGGTGCATTGCTTTGAAAGAATCACTTGGGTATATTCTGATTGACATTGTATAAAAATAGATACATCCCAGTATATTGCTATGTATTCTCTAGCTGCATGGTTCAAAAAGCTGTTCATAAACAAATTTACAAATACTAGACACTTAGAAAAAGCAAAGAAAAGAAATATCTTTTTGAACCTGTAACAGTAAGTAGAAAATAATATTAATAACAAGTTATGCATATATGCATGGAAAGGAAAGTCCAATATTATATTATGTAACTGATATCAATAATCCCCATATTGTGATCACTAATGGCCACTATGGTTAAGGACCCTTAGCTTTGCCCCAAGCCATCAACACATCTGCTGGCAAAACTGTGTAATACATGCAATTATATCCTAAACAATAGCAAGCTTTTGCTCTCTGTCTTATGTTATTCATTCTAATGCTATGCACAAAGAAATAAAGGAAGATTAATGCATACATGTGAAGGCTAATTCATTTGTAGTTANAACTAGTCATAACAAATAATTTATCTACACTGTATCTTAATTTTATAAANCCACAAATTATAGGTAACTAAATTATATTTTACTTATCAGGATGTCAACCTGATTAATGTATGTTTATACCTTTA
>JABWIB010006803.1:4166-17469 GCA_016617825.1 Platyplectrum ornatum
ATGATCACTGAGTGATACCAGTTATTTTGGAAAGTCAATGAAATCTCTCATAATTATAATAATCATACATTTCTTTTTTAAACAGTTTGGGGCTGATCCAGAGTAGACATAAGCAAAACAATGTTGCATTGTGAGAGGCGCAAATAATTTCCATTGCATGCAGAGAAAATACTTAAAAACTGCATGGCATTATGTTTAAACTGTAAATCAGAGTTGAGCTAGGAAACTTTACATTTTATCTCTGATTCTGTCTTCACAGTGATACTTGCCTCCCCTGCAGTGGAATGTTTGGTTTTGCCTTGAAAAATTATGAAGACCCTCTAAGGGTGCCTCGACTGAGAAATTTTGGGAACCACTTGTGTACAATTTAAATGCCTCCCCGGCCCATTAGACCTATGAATTCACACCCCACATATCTAATGCAGTAAACCAGTCCTGTACGATCAGCATACTTGCAAGTCATCGTTCTAGACATGCGCCCATGGCAGCAGAAATTACCTGTCGCTATTATTAAATGAAGATCAAGCCCCTGTTTTGTATACTTCTTTGACCTAATGCTAGCTCACACNTTTACAAAAAGACGCAATGTCTCACCTTTTTACGCTTGTCAATATTTTTTTTATTAGAACTCCAGAACATCTACTATTAAAAGGTTCCATGCCCCTCTGAACATATTATTTCCATGTACATGTGACGTTCAGTAAAATAGTTTCAAATATTTTTTTTTTTATTTAATGCTCCAAGGAAATCTTTAGTTTCTTCAGCTACATCAAAAGCTTTCATCGGCTTTCCTGTGCTTTAAGGCATTCTAGTGTTTTTCATCTTTATTTTTTCTGTATCATTGATACATCTCTGTTTTATTTTTAAAGAAACAAGGTAAAGGTAGCGTAGCAAGATCCTGAACATAATAGTAAAAAGCACAATGCCAGTTGGGTGGCAGATATGTAAAATCCGGAAAGAGACTCACAGACAAAGGATTTTATTTCTGCTTATTTTTGCTTAGGGAAATATTTTATGGACATCATTTAGAGCATTATGCCACCTACAACGTGAAGAGCGCTTTTTGGCATAATTCTGGAGTACTGCCTGTGTTCATCATCTAAACAAATACTGATCAGCTTTATTTTAACAATGTGATTTTATGTTGTGCTACAATGTACCGTACATTATGGAAGTCATAATTACAAACGCACTCTGCCAAATTCTTATCTGCGCCATAGGAAGCTGCTCCACTTCAATGCAGGCAACTGAACTACCTCTTAAATCTGAATATACAATCTTTTACTACACGGCATTGTGAAATATGATCATGGCAATTCCTAAATTCCAATAATTCCTAAAAAATAAAATGTGTTACATGCGCTTGTTGGAAAACACATAGACATGTACTACACATTGGCACTTATGTAATGTCAATTTGTTTCTTTTTTACCCTTTGGAAAGAAACATGTCTTAATCTATGNTCAGCATACATTTCTATAGAAATGCTTTATACATACAGGTCAGTAGCTGGCATATGCTTGACAAGTTGGCATTTGATTTACAGTGGGAACAAGCATTTAGATGCATTTAGTTGAAAAGGATGCACACAGATCAGCCTACATAGTCACAAGGTATATATATATATATATATATATATATAGATATAGATATGATATTGGCTGTGATAAACAACAGGAAAGTTATTGCTTAAATATTAAAAGAACTCTCATCACTTATTTTGCATCTTCAGTATTTTCCCAGCAGATTTGTGCTCCTGGTGAAACTGCTAGTAGATGAAATGTGTGGCTCTAATGGAGAAGTGAAGGGGCTTTTGGATAATACATACAAGCTGTTTCATGGAGCTGTGGGATTTTCCTGTGGTTTTACACTGATCNAGTGAACGCTGTCAGCTTCTAGAAGTAATTGGCTATCCATACAGCAGAGGAGAAAAGGTTTGTGGTCCCCACACTGGAAGCGCTGTCTGACATATAATGTAATTATACGACAGGTTACTGTGCAATTCCTTCAAATCACACATTTCTGTTAATGCTGCACAGAAGCTGCAAAACATTCCTATATATATATATATATATATATATATATATATACACTAAGAATACTAGAAACTGATGTGAGTCTTTATGGGCAATACGAAGAGTCACAGAACCAGAGAGTTCCAATGATTCTGCTATTATTTTTAGGCAAGGGAAGCATAGCAATCTATAATCATAGATGAGCATTCATACATCTATGTGATCGCACTGCTAGTCACACCCCTCATATGTCAAACTTATAACACCATAACCTTTCTGATTCCTGCAACTGGAAAATAGGGTGTGAAATCAGTATGCAGATAAAGAATACTCATATACTGTATATAATATTACCAAGAGGAGAGACTGTTCTCGTCACATGCCCAGGCCTTTCATAAGCAGGACCCTACCCTTACATTTACACACTGGCTATAAGGAAAATGCTTACTGCACTGGNAGCCTGGTGTTTTAGAATTGACATAATGCACTAGTGTAAAGTCTTGATCTGGTCCATCTCTTATTAGTATCCTGGCTTTGAACCTGATCCAGGATTCCAGCCGATACCCAACTTCCACACGCAGAGTGTGCCAGGTATGCATTTATGCATTCACTAGCCTACNGAACCATATGCTGTAAGCTAGGGGACATGTCCACTGGGCCGGACCTACCCCTCGCCCACCTAAGTTATGCTAGTGAGGGGGGGGTATATTTAAATTGCACAATTGGGGCTGGGTGTGTGGGGGGTGGACTCATGCAGTCTGCGGTCACACAGACCACTGACTCGCACAAGTCACTTAAACAGTGGGTTCCCTGCTTATTCTGCGCGAGAGAGACACCCATACAGGTCTATACGTGAATAGGGGAATCAGTCCCTTTCATATAACTATTACTGTATCAGTGTATATTTAATATGCACAAGCTACACTGTAATTATTGTCAGCAAATAAGACATTATGGGGATTGTAATTCAATGCCATGGTATGTAAGGTTATTGGATTATAGAGAGCACTTGGGAAAGAGAAGCCATAAAGATCATAATAATACACAATGAAAACACGCTTTATTGTGCTGCCATTGTGTGAGGCCATTCAACAAACAAGCAGAACTTAACTGAGCCAATAGCCGTTATAAGGAGGATTATATGGGACAGGATAACATAGTTATGTGAGGGAACTTGGGAAATAATAAGGAATACTTGAGTTCATCCAAACTCCCTATCTATAAATTATATTGTGTAGCTAAACATGAAGGAGCTTAAAAATAAAGGCTATATTGAGNAATGAATAAGAAGCTGAAACGTTACACGAAGCAGAAATATAACTACCATTTTACGTAAAGAGGTACAAGGAATTTGTATTCAGATCTTATCTAGGAAAAAATAAGTTGTGAACAAAAAGAACCCCAGAGAGCATCATAAGATATATGAATATTTGTAAGAATTAGAGCCGTGGGAATCCGGATCCTGAGGGAAAGGATTAAAGTGCTGCACCGGCTGTCATGGGGAAACTTACAAGTTAGCCATATAAGAGACATCACAGCCACAGTCTCAAAGGGCTCCTCCTATCTAGCAGCACATCACTTAATGATCAAGGAGAAATAAATGTCAGATAGAAACTATTTTATTCACAAATGTGTACTGAGACAATTCCAAGACTGTGTCTGTAGATGAGATAACAGGCAAGAANCGCTCAGTGTGATAATAGGTTTGAGAGAATGAAGTCCAGATCAGAAATAGATTCTCTCCAATCCTGAAACAAGATGTCTACCCTATTTCTGTCATATTATGTACTTTAACTTCCAAAGTATACCATCATGACAACCATTCATTTTAAAAGCATAAAAACTTGTGNGACACCCCANGAGTATCCNGTTAATGGTGCCTTTATTGTGACTATAATTGAGTATATATTTCATACAGCAAAAGATGCAGACTTTGCCTCTGACCCCATAAGCCTCTGATTGGCTTAGGAACAGAAAAGCTTCAAAGAGGTGACAGTGTGCAGTGATCGTGTGCAAAGCGGAGACAACCGGGTGCAGAGACAACACTGATAGTGGTTCGGTGTGAAGCTGGCCATACACCAGAAAGATAATCTTTCCAATCAACAGATATATGACCCTCACAGCAGAAATCTGTTACATGTGTACTCACAAAACATGCATTTAATGAGTGCACATCTAACAGATTTCTGCTGTGAGGGTCATTTATCTGTTGATTGGAAAGATTATCTTTCTGGTGTATGGCCAGCTTTAGTTGCGCAGTTTGGGTGACGTGAGCTGAGGACTGGAGAGTGTCCTGAGATCGTTGCCTGGGACCAGAGATCACGAGGAGCACCAGGAGCAACCAGCTGGACGGCCCGGTAACAGTGTTTGGGCACTGGAGTGTGAGTGCTGAGAGATGCCGGAGACCCCTCATGGAGCAGTGCCGNAGCATCGGAAAACATGCAAACCATACTAAAAGCCCCGTCCCTGGACAGCAAACCCCATACATTTGCTATAATAGTGAGGTGTGACAACAGGCCCTGCCCATTCATAGTACAGATCAAGGCTCAGGCAGCGATTTACATTTACCAAGAGAATTGCCTGAAATCCGGGCGTCTGCCATAAATCCCAGGGGAGTCAGCAACCCTTTAATTGAGTTAATATTTGACTGGATTTTTGTGCTTGATAATCCCAGATGACAGTAAATATGGTGAAGAAGAAGCTTGAACTGTCATTAGCAAATGAGTTTGTGATTCCACACANTACAGGTTATTCTTTGTATACTTGGGGGACATAATGAATGCTTGATATAAAAGTAGTCTACCGGACACTTGAGTGTGAGTGTGCAATGCAGATTTCCTTACTTAAATGTAGGTTCTTCAACANTGTCATTGTTTATTTGAACCACACCATCAGAAAGGGTGGTAAGGGTATTTTATAGGGAACCAACCTAAAAATGTTNAGACACTCCTGTTTTTTATATACAAAAGCATATAACCACCATAGATAACAAATGTGTGTGCCCACTAGCACACAAAGGCTAGTGGGCATATTTCTTTATTTCATATTTATAATACAGCTATTTTATTAAACAGTAGTTATTAGATTTTGGANAGGTATATATGTGCACCTCTCACCTCTCCACACTGAGAAATAGCATAGAGCTTTTAGAGTTATCCAGCTTTTGCTACGGTTAACCCAGGATAGGTATTAGGGTGTACTGGAGTTATTTCATCCTGATTATTCCACTTACCCATACTGCCTGTATCTTATGACAACAAATGTACTACATACAATTAAATGAGACTGCCATTTGCCATATATCATTAGCAGCATTCTTTGGGAGCATGCTATTATGCATAAATCAAAGTTCCCTGCATACATTAAATTAAATAATGTTAAGGAGACCATGAAAGGTAGTAGAAAGNTTATCTAATACGAAAAGAAGAGAAAGTCACAAAAGTAAACAAAATCATGTTAAAGGTTACAGGTATCCACCAAAGACAGGCAAGTAATAAAAAAATGCTTACTTGGCAAACAACGCAATGGTTTTCTTTATATGTGCACATGAACTATGTCTAAGAACTTGATACAATATACAACCTTCACAACTAGTTTTACAAGTTGGATACATCATGTAAAAGTGCATCCACTGGAACATTATATCAAGCAAAAAGTAGCTATAGCAGACATTGCAGGTGAGACAATGATCAATCTGGCTCAGTTGCTCCCGCAGAGTCCTAGAAAATTCTAATTATATCCCAAACGCAGTCTCTTTGTTTTGTACAAGGTGTCTCCTTGCTGAATCTACTACAGACAGGACGATGTGACCTGGCAAGGTTGGTTTCCAACATGGATCTGTAGCAGCTTGTGAAGTCTATTTCAACTCTTCCACAGGGGATTCAGAAATGTACAGTACAGCTGCTTATTATGTATTTAGAAATGGCAACAAAACAAAAGGGATCAAAGACAGTAATAAAACAACATTAATAATTAGCGCATAAAGTAAGATGCATGTGATAAAGGTGGATACATCTGTCCATGTCCTTGACAATGTTAAAATTATTAACTTTTAACTTTATAATAATTTTAGTTAAGACATTAAAGTATTTATAAATCCTATCTTCTAGGAAGTATGACACATGCAATGTACAATTCCCTTTGCTATAAAACAAGCAGCGGAGTAACAGCCTCAGATAGCGCTGCTGGTGACCTGATGCTGCTATAGTAGTATGACTACTACTACGGTGCAGCTGTAGCCTCCACATTACAGTCCATCCAGTACCGTANAGGCTGATACTAATGCTCTGCTGTTTGTCATATAGTATAACAGGCAGCAGCACAGCTGTGTTTCCAGCTAAGCATACGACAGATGAGCACCATTACAATAATGGTGTTTAGCTTTCATNTCCCTCTGACTTTCTCTCTGCCACATCTGTGTTGTCTTACTATATGANGAGCATCATCATTATTAATGTCCTAGAAAATAAAATGGAACAATAGAGCATATTTTTTATCAAATGGCGTATATACAAATGGTGTGGAAATTTTATTTATTTTAAACAAGGAGCAAACAATTTGCACTGAATGTTATCTTGAGTGTCCATACATATTATCCCTGGTTAGTCAGAGCACCCTTATTTGTCATTATACACCCCGTGATGTAGTTACTGTGAATTTCTTCTTTATTACAGACATAACAAAATTATTTCTGGGGTCATGGCAGATCTTAGTATAGTACATATTACCCCTTTTGCGCTATCCGCTTCTGTAACGTCTCAGTGGAGGATGCTCAATAAAATATGAGAACTGTGCATTTCAGAGTGACTTANTTAGTTAGTCCTATATTAATGGCTGTGAAATTGGCCAGTACATATTTACATCTGTTACAAGCACTTTCCCATTTGGCCAATGACCAGTACAGAAAGCAGTATTTCTTTTTACTTCAATGAACCATTGTAATAGAGTACACAGGCCTTAACATGTGTCTGTGGATGGATGGGGTTCCATGGCATCCAGCCCCATCCACGATAGTAACGATCAGGGTTGAGTAAGTGAATTTCATGAAATCGCTGCCTCAGCAGACTCTCCTGGAATACCTGGGGAACTGCCCAAAATTCACGACATCCTGGCAGATTCCCAACACTACTTTTTAATAGTTGCCAATGTACATAGGAACTGACCCTAAGGTATATTTACTAAGCGGTGAGATTGCAGTGAGATTGAAAAGTGGGGATGTTGCCCTTGGCAACCAATCAGATTTGAGTTCACATTCTCCAGAGTGTAAAATGAAAATGAGAGCTTGAATCTGATTGGTTGCTATGGGGAACATCCCCACTTTTCAATCTTACTGCAATCTCACCGCTTAGTAAATATACCCCTATNTATTGGATTGCTGCTGTCCACCATCATTGTTCCCACACTTGATATTCTTGTATTGGGATCTTGCAAGATGTTTGCAATGTGGATACTGTCTCCTTTATTAATAGCTGGAACTCTAAAGCTGGCCACTCACTAGAGCAATTCTTTGTCANTCCTATGAACCCCTCAAACGATAATCAATCAGGAATTCAGAATAATCAATTGTCGTTAATGGACACGAGAATCGCTCTAGTGAGTGGCCAGCTTAAGGCTGCTTGCAAGCATCCACCTGCTTATGTTTGCAGGTTATCAATAAGCTTATGTTAATCCTGCTTGTTTATTCCTCAAAATGTACAGAAACTTGAAATTGTTATAAGCAGTGGGGCAGTCTTCCGGCCCTAGAACAACATAGCGGCAGATGGATATAAAAGCAAGCAATATCTGGCCTGCTGAGGATCCCTGTGTATAAAGTATTTATGTGTTTTGCTCCTAGCAGCTCCTGAAGTAGAAGCATCTCGTACACTGTACAACATCAGTGTGAGCTGCATTAGCACACTGCTACACACATGCCTCTCACTGTGTCCTGAGGAAATGCACAATTCCAGTTAATGTGCAAACTCTGGAAACCCTAAATACGTTTAGGTATATAACATCGGTTCCCGAATGAGGAAATCAACAATACATAGATTAATACCCATAGGCAATAAATCTGAAGTGCACCAAAATCTCCCATCTAGAGCAAATACCATGTCTGTAATTATGTGGTCTTACTTGTTGGACACTTTAATCAAGTGATAATAGTATCACTTGATTAGTATCACTCCATGTTCAGCTGACAATGTACAATATTGTATTCACAAATGCACAGTTCATCAAAACTCTTTCCAACCAATTTAAGTCTTAAGCTAAGCACACACGGTAAGATAAATTGTTACAATTGAACAATCTTTCTAACATCGCTCGATTTTCTTTGAAATACTGAATTGCAGGGGAGGCAAATTGAATTAGCTGCAATCAGTATTACAGGTGAGAGATGATGTTTCCAGCACAAGNAAAAATCCAGATCCAAAACCAAAACCAAAACCAAAACACACAAGGGCGGTTTTGGCAAAACACATCCAAAACCAAAACACGATTGGAGATCCAGATCCAAAACCAAAACCAAAACCCAAAAAAATGCCCGGCGCACATCTCTAATATATATATATATATATGTATGTATATTTTATTATATTGATTTTAAATATTTAATGTAAATACATTTTCTAAATAAATTGAACACCTTTTATAAACGGAGGCGTCTTGGAATTCGGAGCTTATGGAGAGAATAATATGAAATGAAAACGAGCACGAGAAAGATGATGTAAGCATATCTTTATTTATTGGGGGATCTCATTGAGCTGTGCTATTGTAAAGAAGTTTCTCCAAGTGGAAGGCAACGGGGATCGCAAAGGAGCAACGTCTGGTGAGGAGATACGCTTGACAGGCCTGAGAACCAAGAGGAGTATCAAGTAAGATTATATGTAACATTGGGGTTAAAGGCGGAAGGTGTGGTCTGCACATTATTTCCCTTTTTCCGAGGCCCATATTCAGCAGATCACCGAAGAGGAGGAGCTCATATACTGGAGAAAGTACCTACTTGAGCAAACAAACCAGGAGGAATTATATAAGAGAAGAAGTCCCTACGAGCAAGAGGGGGGAGTTAAAACCACAAACCGGAAGATTATTATCCAGAGAACTCTATACCAAAGACAATTAAGGGGTAAATACTTACTTTCTTGGACAGTATATATCCAAAATCTTGGACTGTGCATTTATTAGCCCTGTATGTGTATATAGAAGGGCTGGAGTCATTTTGCTTCCAATTTTTGGAAATCTTTATGTGATATTGGGGGTTGTTGGTAGTAACTCAGAGAGCATAGATTCTAGCAGCTGAATCGCATTGGACTAATCAACCCTTTTGAAATTTTCTGTTGTAAAACAATGATGAATGTCCGGTAGTAAGTGTTATACCTGGGTAATACCGTAAGGAATGTCAGGGGGGTGAGCATTACACCTGTGTAATACCATGTTGAGTTTCATTGAGGTGTGAGTTGCACCTTAGTAATACCATGTTGGATGTTGGGGGAAGGGTGAGACTTAGGAAGGGTGAGACTTATACCATGATGAATGTCAGAAAGAGAGATTTCCACCATGGCAATACCATAATGAATGTCAGGGGAGTAGGAGTTATATCTGGGTAATACATAATGAATGTCAACAGGGTGTTGCACATGGGTAATACCATAATGAGTGTCAGGGGAGTGAGTGTTACAACTGGGTAATACCATGATGAATGTCAGGGGGTGAGAGTTACACCTGGGTAAAACCATGATGAATGTCGTGGGGAGTGTTAAATCTAGGTAATATCATGATAAGTGAGTAGCCAACTTACAAGACACTTTTCACTACAGCTTACATTATATCACATCACGCACTATACTATCATATTGCACTACTATGCAGATTATCACTGTATCACCCTCCATCCATTTCACATCTACATCCAATACAGGCTTACCTACTATTGAACTCACTCTCGAGTAGGCAAAACCATGTTGAATTGCAGGGGAGGTAAATGAATGTTAGTGTTTGAATGCACGGAAAAACCTTTGCTTATTGCACACAGATCCTGACCAGCGTTACTGTGACACTTTTAATAGACGGGCTTGGAAACATCAGTTCATAAATACTCAAATACTGTTTGCAACTAACTCCCTGCAATTCAACATGGCTTTGCCCACTCGCTCGTAAGCTCAATAGTACGTAAGTCTGGATCCAGTCTTATTTTATAATGCAGAGTAGAAAAATTTCATTTTACTTTTCTAAAAACTTTTAATATTTTCTTTTGAAATATATTTTGCCTTTAGTCTGTTATATTACTGAATGGTTATTAAAATGTAATGAGGTGTCAGTGAGGTCTTACAAGGTAAATAAAAGCCAAACTGTTAATGAAGCAATGAGATTTGTGCATATAGGGGCATTTTTATGGGATCTATGGTACACAGTCTGCAGGGTGAAATAATAAAGACTGAAAATAAACTAATAAAAAGGACAGATGTTTATTCTGAAACAAGGATATTTAAGAAATATGTTGCCAGGAACTGGTCATCAGTGTGCAAGTATACAACAGTAGTGTTTCATAATAAGTACTGCCGGGCCGGACTGAGACTAAAAATCAGCCCTGGCATTGAATTCACACAGGCCCACCTAGAGCTATCCACCAATCAGACTGCTGATAGTTATCCTCTTCTTTTTCTAGCCGGCAGCCAGTCAGCGAATGGCTGTCAGCACACTGATTGGTGGATGGCTGAAGCTCTCCAGCAGCACTTGGTAGTGGCCCATCACTCCAGTCGCCCATCTGGCATTTGCCAGAACTGCCAGATCCGGCCCTGAGTCCTGCCAATTTCATATAAGCCCCTCCCTGTTCATACCCACAATTAGGCAGATTTGCATTCGTATGACCCTGCTCCAACATAAGTATCTGTAAATTGCCTTTAGATTACTTTGTATGCCTTTGTATTTATGTATGATATATACCTTTATTATTGAGGGGCTGTCTATGCGGTATATTCTGGTTATGTGTATCCCACATGATCAGCACTTAAAGACCAATGGCGACAGCATACCCTTCAACTATAACTATACTGGCTACAAAGGGCTGCAATGACTGTACAGTGATTAGCAAGACACGCGCCTCTTTTGGACATGGCCCCAAGTCCACCCCCATCAATAATATATAGAATCAACACATGGGTCATGTAGACAGGATCAAATTGTAAATAAAACAAAGTCTTTGAATGCCAATGAATACATAAATGACATATTAGAATAAACTGTGGGTGGCACCCACGTCTGCACAGGGTCACAGTTCCTGCAGAGAGGCCATGGCACAGCTACAGACGTGGCACTTCGTGATGACATGCGCACGCACAAGGTGATTAGTGGCCCACGGCTACCTAATCTGCTGCACCAAACTCATGGCTGCCTGTCCGCCATGCAGGTGGAGCTGCTTAATGCTAACTAACAGAGGGCTTCACTGTCNCTACACATTTGTTTCACCATTCCAGTCCAGTGTCAGTTTGGAGCGAATGCCCCCCATACCAGGTGAGGAGTGGAGGGCAGAGACCTTGCTACTGCTAGGTTATACTAAATGTCATGAAATGTTCGGTCAGTCTGTGACCTTCCACCCTGCCTCCCGCTCCCGCTCCATCTTCAGCTTTATTTAGATTAAAACAAACAGACAAGAAACATACAGTCAGAAAATATCAGGACAGGGGATGTACAATGGAAAAATAATAGGACTGAGAGAACCAAGGAAATATTAGAACTGTGAGTGCACAGTGGTAAATATCAGGACTGGCACAGTGGAGGAATTTCAGAATTGGGGACACACCTGTGGAAAATATCAGNACTGGGTGCATACTTGGAAAATATCAGGACTGACATATACAAGGTTACTGTATACAAGGGGACAATAGAAGCACTGGAATTATGCCGGGGAAAATATGTGGACTATGGTTATACAGGGGAAGATAGAAGCACTGTGGTTATGCAGGGGGAAATACCGGCACCGGGGTTATGCAGGGGGAAATACCAGCACTGGGGTTATACAGGGGGGAATAGGAGAACTAAAGGCATACAGGGGAAAATAGGAGTATATGAAGCATACAGGGGAAATAAGAGCACTATGTTTATAAAGGGGGAAATAAAAGCACTGGAGGCATACAGGGGGAAATAACAGCACTAGGAAAATATATGGGGGAAATAGGAGCAGTAAGGTTATACAGGTGAAATGGGAGGACTGGGGTCATACAAGGGGAAAATAGGAGGACTGGGGTCATGCAGGAGAATTTAGGAGGACTAGAGGCATACAGTTGAGATAGGAGGACTAGAGGCAAACATAAAGGAGCTAAGATGCAAATCCTAACACAAACTGCAAAAAAAAGTAAAGAAATTGTATCAGGAATCAGGGATTGCCCAATGAAGGGGAAGCATGGCGGGCTTATGACAGGCTAGGCAGAAGACTAGTCAAGTGTGAACACTGTTTACCCACCGTGTATATGCTGTATAAAGTGTATTTCTGTTTCTGCTCTCCTCAGGAACAATCTACTGTCTCTGGTCCCCAAAGTGCTCAACATTTCCACTGTTTATTGCATATATATTTCAGTTAGTGACTGTCATCTTGCCATATGTATGCAGTGTAAATGCATGGATAGTTCTAGTAGATGTAGAATTGATCATTGATCATTTGCAATTCTTGCATTGCCAATATTGTCTGAGAGGATTACTTGTTCCATCAGCCAAGATGACTACAGATACTCGTTTTAAAGGGAAACATTAGTAAGGCGTGATAGCAACTATACAGTAGGCAAAATAGAATGAATAAAAGTTTCTTGCAATATAATTAAATGCCATATATATATATAAAAGAAAATCCAGGTACCGGCAGGGTGCACAGTCAGGGAACGGAGGGTATGCACGCCACAGAGAAAGGCAGCTCTCCTGGTCTTGCAGAAACCGTCAATTTAATATGAAAATAGTGTTGAAAATATTTTCATATTAAATTGACGGTTTCTGCAAGACCAGGAGTGCTGCCTTTCTCTGTGCCGTATATATATATATATATATATATATATATATATATATATATATATCCTTGTGTAAGAGAAAACCAACTATTATTATTATTACAGTGGCGTAGCGATAGGATTAACAGGAGGATTGGAGGATCAAAAGACGCAATCGCATCACCGCAACTACTGGCCAACCATCCTGATGGTGCCTTTGCAGCTCCACTGTTATGTCATGCAAAGTGTGCATGATATAACACTGGAGCTGCAGTGTCACAGCCCTCCCCCCCTCCCCTTCCTGCAACCCCTCCCCTCTGCAGAAAGGACAGTGCTCAG
>JABWIB010006804.1:4931-20038 GCA_016617825.1 Platyplectrum ornatum
ACAAGATAACCATAAGCAATAGTGTGACCTTTATTGAAGAACTAAGAAATGAGGTAATGACTTCAGCTTCACCCGGATAAAGAAGACAACAATAATTCCTGTGACCCCATCACCAGATGCTGAACAAGATGTTGAAATCAGTCTCAGACCAGACAACAAAGTTATTCAGGAGCACATGACAGATGGTGTAAGGCACTCAACTAGAGAGAACAAAGGTAAAGCACAAGTACGTCTCTCATATAAAGCGAGCACAATCAGTATATGTGTATATATATATATATAATAAATGATTGGTCTGTTTGTACACACAGCCTGCATGATTTACATACCTGTTATTATTGTATCCTTATGGACCCAAGTTATTTGAGGAAAAGGGTTTCCTGTTGCTTTACATGATAAATTCAGCTTTTCTCCCTCCTTAATAGACACATTNGTAGGAAATTCAATAAAAGATGGAGGATAGAGGACAGTAAGGCTTACTGTGTGGATGTCCATTCCAGCAATGTTACTGGCAGTACAGGTGTAATTACCATTATCTTCTTGCTAATCAAATGGAAGAGGGAAAAGTGTACACTAAATATACAATCACATTTAGAAACTGATTACACATTGTGAACAATGATCAAATGAATTTTAATGAAACCCAATGCACAGCAAATCTATAATAGGAACAAAACACGTTAGGTGGCCATCCACAAGAACAATTTCAATCACATGGTAAAATGGCACTGATAAACGGGGTGAATCTTCCCTTGGGAAAGTCGCCCCGTCCTCGGACCATGCATGAGAATGATATTGCTCTTGTGGTGCCCATAGAAAATAAATAAAAACCTGAAAAAAATATAAGTACTGTAAATAAGTTATATTGCNGTGACTGGGAACCGAAGAGGTGTCCAGCTCCTTCTGTGATCCTCCTCACCTCTATTTTATTTTTTTTACATTTTTTCTTTAGGTATACAAAAGATTGGGAGGCCATCCACGACAAAGGTTTTTACCCAAAATCTACGATTATCCTGTGGATGGCCACCTTAAGCAAGATGACCCATAAACTGATAATAACACCAATTGGCAATTCTGTAAAAATGGTAATACANCTAACGTTTAACACTAAATTAATACACAGATCTTTAATATAAAAGTAATNTAATGTATATACTGGAATTAATAGATATATATGTTTTCATACTGTCACTTTTAATTGTTCATACCACCAACCCTAAATTTCCAAATCAACTATTGTATTATATAATAAAACAATATAATGCCTTTGTGTTATAGAGATTTTGAATTTGAATCTTCATACTAATAAATTGATACTCAGAAGAAAATATGATTACCTCAGCACTGTACAATACTAGTTCCCCAGATTGTGACACTCCATATTTTCCAGTTGTACCAGTTATGGGCACATTATTCTTCATCCAGGATATTTCTGGTGTTGGAACTCCATGTGCGGCACAGGAAATGATACCTTGGGAGCTATGTACAACAGATAATTCCTTAGTGGTTTTTAGAATCTGGGGAGGAACTGATGAATGAAACAGAAATCATAGGTCATTGATGAAGTAGTAAAGAGTAAAGTAATCAGGTGTTACTGGAATGTAACTGGAATTATACTTCTAAGAACTTTTTGTACCATAAAGTTGGAGAGGAAAAGTTCAGTCATGGAAGTGCTTAGTCACTGCGTGGAAACAGAATACTCAGTATATGAATGTGCACTTTGGCAAATGTATAAATTTTTTTTTAGTCTAGCAATAAGAAACATGATAACACTTTAAGCAATTTCGTGTCTTCTTTTTAAATTAGCTTGACTCAAACTTTGTTACATTTATTTTCCTTCTCACCTAAACTGGAAATGTCTATAGTTATCGGACTTGCAGAACCAGATCCAACTATTGTTACAGTCATTACTAAATCAGGGAGATTCATTGATTATTGCCCAACTTAATGAATCTAATTATGTTTATCAAACAATAATTACATTTATTTAGTCTGCTGAGCTTTGAGCTGTGGCTATCTGAACTAAAGGACAAGTCATGAGTAAACTACCACCCTCCATTTGTTNGCCAAAGGAGTCAGCAAAATTAGACAGTGTTTTTCAATAGTGAGCAGCCCATTATATTCTCAGCGATAACTAAACAAAGAACAATCAAATGTTCATATATTTACTGTATTTGAATGAAGACAAAAATGTGTCATTATGAACATATAGGACCAGATCCAGACTTGAACTTCCAAGTGTAAAGTTGTGTTTGGGCAAAGCCATGTTGCATTGCAGGGGAGGTAAATTACATACACTTGTAAGATGCATTGTTCAGATACATTGCATGTGCTAAANGTACAGGAATTCGCCATCGATGNACCTGAATCTTGCCTGCAGCAGGCAAGACTCAGCGNCACCATATGCAACCAGTGGGAGCTGGTATCTCGCACCCGATATCTCTCAAGTGTATGGCCAGCAATAGTCTCTCCCTCCTGCAATGCTAGATGATATCATTCTGACACTGCTCGGGGGGAAGGGGGTGGAGAGAGCACCCCTCTGTCTGACATCTGAAATATATCTGGTGGTGTCAATTCTACACCTGTAAGTTCAAGTCTGGATCTGGTCCATAGTTTTATTCATACTTACTTAAAACCGATAGGTTCATGTGGGAACTGACCGATCCTGCAGCATTCTCTGCTGTACACATGTACTGTCCTGCATCATCTGGTTGAGCAAATATGATTTGTAAAGCTCCAGTGCTTATTATCCTCTGTCCAGGTAACTTATGAAGGGACACTCCATTTTTCTTCCAGGTAATCTCAGGTAGTGGTTTCCCAGTGGCCTCACAAAGCATTGTGATAGATTCATCAACAACAACAGTGTAGTCTATCCTGGGTAGTTTTAATAATGGTGGCTCTGGACAATTGCATAAAATAATCAGCAGCATATTAATTGCAATAAACTACACATTTGGGTCTAACTATTTTATTATACTAATAATATTAAATTATGAAATACATGTTTTTATTTATTTTTCAATCAAATTTATAACGTCTATCTACCGAACTATAATGGAGGCCAAGAAAGCAGGTGCATTGATACACATACATTTAATAACATAACATTACAATTAATGTGAACATCAGTCTTCAACAATGAATAACCTGATGCACTCTGTACGCCTCTGGGCCATTACTCATAAACAAAAATGTGAGACCGCCCTATTGATAGAGAGTCTCAACTAAGACCTATCCTTATTGACCAAATTTAAACCTTATGTATGCATTAATAAATCAACTTGAAATTTAAATGTCACAGTCCTGTGACCCTGCATCTGCTTTCCACAACAGCGCAAACCAAATCCCAAATACTAAGGCAGAGATGGAGGAAGAGATGATTCCACCCTCAACTCCACCACCAGACTTGAACTATACAGTAACATTTCTAAGGTAGGTGGCATGATTTGGATGGCCAGACAATGAGTTTATTTACACTTTTGTTAAATACTTATCCCTACACTTCCATATAGTTCAAAATTATTCAGCTAATTTAAGGTAAATTAATAAATCCAGAAACAGGTTTAATGTTGAGTTTTGTCTTCTTAATTATGTCAGTGGTAAAATACAATATTAAAATGAATTCACTGGATTAAAACAATAAAATTAAGCTGAGAAGTGTTGCCAAGATAATAAAGGAATTATTACTGAAAGAGGGCTTTTAAATATTTATCAACAATAGCTAATAGGTAAATGTCAGGAAAAAAATATTTAATAGTTAAATGTCAGAAGACCAAGTGTCCTTACAAATGAATATTATTTACAAATATATGTATGAACAAGGCACTAGAACAAGTATGTTCAATATGCGGCACTGCAGAGTTTATACAAATCCCTGTACTGTCTGTCAGGTACAATTAAAGTATGTATGGACTTCACACAACGCAGAGAGTCACTGGTTGGCCAGACCTATTATAATTAGATATTTATTTTTGTGATTAAAGGGCAAAAATTTACAACAGATTTACCCATTTGTAAAGCACATTTAATTTGTTGCAATATCCACTATCTTAATCATATGTTTTCCTAATAACTTACCATAAACTTTAAGTTTGATTCTCCCCAATGCGGTTCCAGCAAGATTTTGGGCAATGCAAGTGTACGTCCCAATATCTTCTTGGGTGACCATATAAATGTTAAGGCTCCCATTAGAAAGTATTGTATAATGACTTCCTAGAAAAATAGTGAAATACTATATTTGTAACAAGATTATTACAAATAAGTAATTGTCATGGTAACAGAATATATATAGATTTGTATGAAATATAAGCTTAGTACCTGTTTTGATACCAACACCTTCTTTTTGCCATGTTATAGTGGGTGATGGAACCCCCAAAGCTTCACATGAAAGTGTAATAGAATGGTTCTGAATTGCTTCCATGTAATCAACTTGGCCATGTATTACTGGAACCTCTGATTTCATTGGGTGAAAAAAGCACATGCAAATTGTGACAATTCATAGTTTAAAACATTTGTCTTTATAAAAAGGGCAAACATTACCAAATGTCTTAAAGTCAACTTATGTGTAATGTAAAAATCAGGTGGTAATTCAGAAAAAAACATCCTTTAGCTGGATCTAGATATAACAACAATAGTGGACGTATGTACTATATGTACATAAACCCTCTACAAGCTTGTACTGTGCTTGTCCATATGGAACGCAGGATCAATCAGTCGAGCTGTTGGCGAAACCCATTCTCTGCATGTGGGGCAGGTTCACACACCAGGGCCTAAATATACTAAGCACGGAGATTGAAAAATAGGGATGTTGCTCATAGCAACCAATTTCATTTTCCATACTGGAGAATTTGAGTGTGAATCTGAACAACATCCACGCTTTTCAATCTCTGTTCAATCTCCCTGCATAGTAAATTTAGGCCAATGTGTTTGATATATGTATGCAAGGCTTAGGCATCTAAATAGTACTATATGGTTGGTTAATCTGTTACGTACAAACCTGAATTCCACCCGCACAGTGTTGCCAGTAGAATTATTAAGGGTGCTTTTGGCACTCTGAAACCTCTACATGCATGAGAGGGGGGCGTGTGATATATAGAATAGTAAATTTTTTAATTATCCTGTTGTGGAGACTAACATATGGATCAGCTATTACATCTGGATCAGACTCTCCTTATTCTTATTCGAATAGGCCACCTTGGCCATCATATCATAACTTATAATCACCTATAATGCATTGGTTCTTTTCATGTACCACACATATCTCACAAATTGGGCCTAGAGGAATACAAAACTAATGGAAAACATTCTGGACAATTAATTAGGACACAACTCAATTATAGCTTCATGTTTTACTCATTGGAACCCAGAAGCCAGGTCAAATTGTGAAAAAAGGCAAATTCATTATTCATTAGTAATATAACCAGTACCCATGTGAGCAGTAACATTTTGCTTGTAGCTGACGAAGGTAGCATCGTATGTTATACTGTGTCATACTGTGTTTGGAATGTTTTACCTTGTGTGCGGATGTTTAGTAATGCAACAGACAGCAGTGCTGGTGACAGGGACATGAACTCCCCTGTCATTCCCCTCTGTCTCATTCGTAAGTCATTTGTGCGGTGTCAGTCCGTGCGACCCCACTGAACTTACAAATCAGCCCAAACTCTGCCCCAATTCCTTCAATCATATTTTCCCCTGCCCAACTAGCGTAATCTAAAATCCAGCCCAGGGAATTCCCTAGAGTACTGAACAATGTTCCATACACCAGAGGATCTGCAAGTGCATATCTGGAGCACATTTCCTAAAAATCAAGTGACTGATCTAATCTTACCCACTCAAACTGTATATGTAAAGTATATGTGTGAACATTTTGCTCTCTATGATTGAGGATTTAATGCCAACATTTGACCGGATCCAGGTCTCACAGAAAATAAACCCAGACTTCGGGATCCCAATGCATTTAAGCAAAAAAATGTGTAAAATTAAATGTATGATCTTACATTATCATAGTGTACATTTTAAATATTTGCTTTTTATATATACCCGTAATTTACTTACTTACCTTGTACATGAAGATTTATGTGAATATGTGCTGAACCGCCCTCATTAACTGCTCTGCAGGTGTATCGCCCGGCATGCCTCAATTCAGTGCTCGCTATTTCGATGCTTCCTGAGAATTTAGTTAAAGGAGCTAAGCTTAAACATGAATACCAAATATCTAGCTTGTAAATGTACTATATATAATCAATTAAGTATATTTTTAGTAAATAAATGTCTAAGCACCAATAGATATTTGGTTGCTTTTCTTCAACTAATTGAAGTTAATATACTTTCTCAAGATATGAGCAAAACCATTTCTCTGTACTTATATAGGAAAGTTTTCAGAGAAAACCAAGCAAAAATAATAATTAAAATAATAATAATTATGAATAATAAATAATTGATCAATTGGGAAAAACCATGATGATCTTCAGAGGAAGTCAAATGAATTATTATTATATTATATATTATATATTTTATGAATGACAATGCAATGTTACATTTGCTAGTATGAACTTAACAGTAGCTAAGGACTATACATCATGGTTGAGAAGTGATACATGTAGTAGCCAAGGAGTGGACAAAGGGATTCTGCTATTGAGTCAAATACTTCACAGTAAATAGATTCCATAATAAAAGAAGAAGGGAGGTTTATAATGACTTTTTATGCTTTTGTTAAGTGCACAACTAGTTTTCTGTTAAGACTGATTACTGAAGTTCAACTGATACTACATAGTGTTCCAGATATATCTGTAACACCAACAACATTTAATATACCACAGAAAATGTTATGGCAGTTGTTTGTTCTTGAATCCTAATCATCCATTACACAATTAATTTAAATTAACTCCCCAAGAACCTTTTATGTGTTGAAAGTCTTCTATGCATATTAAATATTATGTCAGGAACTATGTGTTTATTGAAAGATAGGAGTAAAAGTATATAAAGAAATGCTAAACATCAATTTCACAAGAGAAAACTGAGCAGCATAACATTGGCTATCGGTACATTGTGAATGCATCAATGTAATACATGTGGTCTTACCAGATTCCAATGTCTTGTAGCCATATCCTTCAGAGGGTAGATGTATTCCATCCTTCAACCAGTGGATGGTTGGTGGTGGAACCCCATATGAAGTACAGGGAATAATAGCAGATGACAACTTATTTACAAAGATATTAGATACTTCATCAGCAATGGAGGACGGTACTGAAGATAAAACAAAAGACATACACATGATCATTAAATGTATCCAGTAATGTATGAACATATAGATATATATACACTGTGATTGATATACTTAAATGTAATAATTAGAATTTTATTATTAACTAAAATTAAAATAACAGTACCTGAACTTAAGCAGTAAACTAAAACATCATTGTCTCATATTCTACCAATCAGAATACAAAGCTAAAAATAAAGCTAAATATGGAAGAAGCAGTCATTGACTTTCAAGTTGACGGATGGATGCATCCCCTGCTGCAATAGTAGTTATGCCTCTGGCTTGTGTTATAATAATGATATTACATCTGGACCAGATTCTGGTCTTTGGACTGCCGTTATCTAACACAGGTTTCTAATTACTCTTTACCTAGTACTGATAGATGAACTTCAATTTCTTCATGACCAGCATTGTTTGAAGCAGAGCACACATACGTCCCTGTGTCATCTACTGTTGGTGAGATAATCAGGAGTGATCCTGATGACAGAAGTCTGGCAAAAGAGTTAGAAGTCATTAAAACATACACATACTTTCATACATACATACTGACAAAATGAAATAAGTAGAACATTGGGCACAAAAATAAGCATCTGCAGTGATTTGTGTCTGGTTATCTCTATTAATTCTTTATTAGTTCTGCAATGAGAAGGATGTTTTGTAAGTAGCTTTAATGTGGTCCAGAAAGAGACAACTTATAAGGTGTATAATACAAGAACATAGTAGTTGTAGTATTATATCTCTGGTATGCAGTTGACCATTAGCGGACAGAATTTTGAGATCAAGGTATATATTTAAAAATGTACATAATGAATTAAATTATATTTTAATAACTTGAAGTGTTACTGGTTTTCATTTTTCAGTTAAAGTTTTCAAACTAGTGTTATAGGTAAGTAATGAAGTTAAGTTACGTTATAGACATAAATAGTGTAATAATCATGCACAGCACCATCTGGTCAACAATGTGCCCAAATTAAACTTCTGTTCCCCTTTGTATATTTCTACAATAACACAGGAGCAAGTTGAACGTTACAATTAGGTCTTCAGAATCCTACCTGTAAATATTTTGATTTATCTCTGTATTTATTAGATGGCCATTTTTCCTCCATTCCACTTTTGGTTTAGGGGTACCCGTCACATTACAAGTCAAGGTAGTTTGGAGGTTTATGATTGTTGTAATGTTTCTTGGGCCAGAATTTATTAAAGGTGGATCTGAAAAACAATTATATATAGTTAATAATAGTAATTAGAAGTAATAGTAAATATTATCAGCAGCAGCAATGTAATATGGGAGACATAACTTCCGTCTTTAGGGTAAGGAAAACACGTGTGGGAGCGGAGATAGAGGGACCCTGCAGATAAATGAATAAATGACTTTGCGGGTTCATCAAGTTGATATTTTTAGACATGTAATATCTCTATATAAAAACTGCTATATAATACACTAAATAAAAATAAATATTGCATATACAATGTATATCATTAAGATGTATACAAATAACAAACAGATTCAAGGATGCAATGTTACTGTAAATGTAACCTTGCAGTGTCATTCTACTGCAGCTCAGAAAAGAAAAGTACTTAGAATAATATAACCATAGTCTTTGGTGGATTTCTTATTCATATGATGCCACAAGTGTACCCAAAACCAAGTGTACTACGGTATATTGCCTTTTATATATAAGGTATATAAAACCAGGATAGCACTACACATAGCAGATAAAAAAGTAAAAAAGTTGAGTGTTGTTACAACAGATTGATACAAGTAAAGTAGAGGAGGAAGTAATCTTAATGTGACCACATCGACTTCTGCTCCACTTTAGGTGCTTTCATTAATTTTATACATCATGTTAATTACAGCAATTACATAAAATATAACAAACCGTACACACCATAAACGAGAAGCTTGATTTGCCTCTGGCTGGATCCAGCTGCATTAGTTGCTAAGCAGAAGTATTGGCCAGAGTCTGTAATATCCACTGATGGAAAGTACAGTGAACCATTTCCAAAAATGAAATATCTAAAAAAAAAATTGTTTTCAGGAATGTTGGTTTGAAGAAGTCAGATCCAAAAATCACAAAATATACATCATGAAATTCGCGTCACTGTGCATCATGTGAGAGATAGCCTCCAATATTTACAGGATGAACGGAAGCCTATGCTAAAGGAATGCTCACTTGAGAATCGGAACCTTGACTGAATATAAATTAGTTTGTTTGACACTTTCAATCCCTGATGTTTTATGATTTTAAGAAATCAGTGGACAATCATACAGGATGGTCAAAGGCACTTGGCTAAAAAGAAATGTAATGCACTATATTTGTATGGTGTATAATATTTATATGATTAATACATTCTACGTGTGAACCCAGCTGTTTTCAGCATTTATAAAATGATGCTTTAATACCTGACCTTTCATTGCTTCCATGGATAACAGAACCGTCTTTTCTCCAGGATATACGCGGGGAAGGAACACCGGAAGCAATGCACTCCAAATAAGCCGGCTTGTTATACAAGGTAGTCACTAAATTAGACCCTTCTTTTATTGATGGAGGAACTGTTGACAAAGCCATTATATTAATGCATTATGATAAACATCATGTGACAATATATGTATTAGAGGACATTTTACAGATACATTTACAGGCAGGCACAGAAAATCAGGGGGATTGCAGATGCAGAAATGTTGTCTGTAAATTATACTTTCTTTCTGTAGCTGTCATTTCTGCCATGTGGTACTTTGTGGAGGCCATTCCAAAACAAAGTATCAGTTGTATATATATATATATATATATATATATATATATATACTGTATACCCTGTATACAGTTCTCGAAGTGAGATGATACACGGCAGTGGTATGCCATACTGTCATTACAATAATAACCTGATATAGGAAAATAATCATTATTACCATGTGTATTCAGTATAAACTCTCTGGTGGTTTTTCCAGCAATGTTACTAGCAATACAGGTGTATTTCCCTGTATCTGTCACCTCGGCTTTCTCAATCTGCAAAAATCGTCCATCAGATAGGATTTTCACTCTGAAGTTGGGCTAAACAGAAAACCAACACATAATAAACACACAAGTAGTATAATATAATATAATATAATATAAGATCTATCTATACCTGGTTACTTGCCATGACAGCTATTTCAAATTCAATATCTATTAGACCTTCAACCTACATAGGAAAACTACAAATTCAAGGCAGCCTAATAATGTATCAGCATCAGAATCAGACCACTTTGGATGTTTACTTATACTACTGGCACATGAAACTGTCATAGCTGACTTGATAAACAGTTGCAGCAAGCTTTAGCTTACATAAATAAGAAATACTGTCCTCAATGAGAAAACAACTATGAAAATTGCCATTTCATATCAAACTACAATACAAAGCATAAACACAATATAATCTCTGCAGGACTTGAAAAAATGGGATATTGCCTATAGCAACCAATCAGATTCAAGCTCATATTTGCCAATATGTCAAATTAAACTAAGAGCTTGAAGCTGGTTGGTTGCTACGGGCAACATCCCCACTTTTCCAATCCCGCTGCTTAGTAAATCTAGGCCCAGGTGTAGTGCCTTAATTGTGCTATCACATTCTCCCTGAAATGAATCTGCAAAAGTTGGCAACCCTGGGTAACAATGAAGGGTAGGAGCAGATATGATCAGTAAGATAAAGTACCATTAATGTGTTATCATCCTTTAGCCATGTAATCTCGGGTGCTGGGAGAGCATCTGATTTACATTCAAGTCGTATTTGCTTATTTTGCAGTACTGTAATGTTATGGATTCCACTGATGCCTGCAATATTCGGAGGAGCTGCAAAAACATCATAAGCATGAATGAATTGTCTGGAATTCCTCATTTTATACAAGTTTCAAAGAAAATGGATGAATGTTTATTAAAACGTCAATGGATAAATAGATTTATAGCAAATAAACATATTCATCAAATATTAAATATATATCAGATTCTAATAACTGATTCGTTGGTATGGTACCACCTTCATTTTCTTATTTTTACATTTTTTTATACAGATTTGTATAACAAGAAAGAAATAGTTTTTATACCCCTGAACTTGGACATTTATGTCTGCTCCTTCATCCAATGAAATGTTTGTTACAAACATGCTACTAGCCTAAACTGCATTGACTCNCACTCTTCCCGTAGACTGGTGATATTGCCATGTGCAAAGTAAAATAATTCCCTACATTTTGTTATATTATAGGCCCTATGATATATGCATAACCAGAGCATTTCGAAGCATTTAGGGCCAGTTCACTCTCCCTTAGAACTCTTAACTTTTTCGCTTATACTCCTTTACCAGGTTGCCAGCAGTATTACACTACTGTTAGTCCTGACTCCCTTCAGGCTCATGTAGCAGCGTCGGATGCCCTCGGCAATATTACTATATAGGTTTTGCAACCTTCCGGATGCTCTGCAGCTCCAGTCCAGTCTGTCTCCACCATTAGGAGGTCCATCAAAATCCAGACGCCACTTGGTGGCCACTCCTACTTACCCTTTCCAGGGTATTTATCCTTTTCTACTTTGGGTGAGCAATACATTTATATACATATCTTCTTGAATATCAGTGTGTTGTATATATATATATATATATATATATATATATATCTCAAGTTCCAGCATTTTGTGTGTCTATACCAGAGATACTCATAACACTTGTGTTCAAATACTCAAAAGTAAAAAAAAAAATGAAAAGTACATAAAAAACAGGTGATTCCACCAATAAATTCAGGCCAGGGAAAATAACAGTACAATAGTGATTTTTTTTTTAAACTTACCGTGGACTGTTACAGCAAATTCTTTCTTAGCATCTCCTGCATGGTTTGCAACTAAACAAGTATACAGTCCTGTGTGTTCTTCCTAGTAACATAGTAACAATCATAAAAACAGTACAAATATAGTAAAATTATTAATAATTTAATAATATTATAATAATAATTTGTAATTAATATTATTAATAATTTGTAATACATTTAATTTAAAATAATTATGTGAAATAATATTTCATTTGAATGACTCAATGGTAAATGAAAATGTGATTCAACATAACAATAGTAAATAATAAGAAAAAGTCATAAAGCAATATATTGGATATTGCACCTAATACAATACAATATAACTGNAAATAATGTTGTCATAGTACCTGGGCGCTTGTTATTCGAAGTATCTGTCCATCTTTCATAAAGTTTATGTTGTCAGTCTGGGAAAGTACTTGCCCATCTTTAAGCCAAGTTATTACTGGAGGTGGGAAACCCGTAGTATAGCAAGAAAGGTCTAACGGGTTATTTATAACCACTGACAAATTGTCTGTGTTTTCCGACCCATTTATGTGTGGGGGCTCTATAGTCAAGAGAAAGAAATACAGCAAAGCACATAAATGACAAGTGAAATATATGAAACCTTTGTATTTTATAAATAGTATAATTGAAATTAATCAATAAATAATGAAGCTGTAGCATCTAGAAATAGAACAAGATGATAAACTTACCCAGAACATTGAGTATGAAATGTTTGCTGACCCTGCCGGCCTCATTCCATGCGGTACATGTATATCTGCCACTGTCACTGGTTTCNGTACTCAGGATCTGCAGTATCATCCTTTCTCTCTGTACAATATCAATCGCACTTCCATCTTTTAACCATGAAATACGGGGCGCAGGGTGACCATCAGCAATGCATGCCATTGTAGCAGGATTTCCTTTCAGAGTGTTCAGCTGTTCAGTTATGTCTGCATCGTGTATGCTTGGTGGTACTGCAGAAGAGTGCACAAATATAATACACTGCATCATGGAAAGTAAGATGTGTAATGGTCATTACTTATTAGTAAGTAGAAGCTTCATTTATTTATTTCTGAACAACAATAGGTTGGATCATATTGAGAACTAAATCTTCAGGGAAGAGAGCACTGAATTCCTCTGTCACTCTCCTCACTCATGAAGAATTCTGGACATGGATGGGTAACCGATAGCACTGATGCCTCACAGTGCTAAGGTTGTACGTTTGAAAAAGACTTTATCTTTTTGTATGTTCTCCACGTGTTTGCGTGCATATCCACTCACACCCCATTCTGTCTCTCTGTATTCTCCATTATATGGTGCAGCGGAAACTTTGTGGCACCTAATAAATAAGCGCTATTAATAATAATAATAATAATAATAATAATATTATTAATAATAATAATAATAGTGTTTGATTCAGACTTTTAATCCGAAAGTGCTGGAGGTGCATGAGCAATATTGGCAATTTTGTTGGGTGTATCCTTTCATGCACCACCCTATCTAATGCATCTTTATTTTTAAATAAGTATGGATATTGTATTGTAAATAAGTAGGTTCTTGTGTTTGGCCTCCCATGCATTCACACTGAAGGCTAGAGTGGCGAATACAGCACCTGCAGAAATCTGCACCTCAACTACTTGCTTATTAGGTTGTTTTGAATTGACTGCTTAAACAATAGGACTGTTTATATGTATTATGGCTCAGGGGTGCCTTAAAAAAATATTTAGGTACTGAATTTTTACATGTGGTTTTTAAATATCATAGCCAAACATTTCCAAGAAACATGCAGTTAGATACACTGTAGTTCAAATACCCAGACAGCAGGGTGATTTAGTCAATTTAATTGTAAGGATAATACTATTAATACAGTTTTACACATAAAACGCTTAACCTTGCTAAAGACTGATGAGTTTATGGTCGGAACCATCAGATTCTAGCTGTCACTTTCCTGTTACATACTGGCGAATGTCAGCATCTTCACTGTTCCTTTCCTGCAGTTTTGCAAATCTGGCCCTGGTGTGTCTTAAAATAAACATCCATTATGGTGGATAATGGACCAGGCATTCCATTTTGGTGGTATACTGAGCACCCTGAAACAAATATATTACTGACACCTATCATATTTATAACAACATACCATACACCTGTAAAGTGTACTCTTGTTTGGCCACTCCAGCTCTGTTTGAAGCCACACAAGTGTAGTCACCTTCATCAGATTTCTGTACTCTTGAAATCCTACATAGAAAAAGCAACTCAATTATATACACAATAGATATAGATGGCAGGAAATATACAAATAATGTCAACCAATTTAAGATGTATATAACACCAGTGCGATGGCATGGCTTACCATTTTGAAGTAATCTTATTGCTCTTATAAGCAACTGTTGCTTTTCTCCAGAAAGTCTGTGCTTTTCAGTAAGAATCAGACACAAAGTAGGCCTAAATTTACTAAGCAGGGAGATTGCTGGGAGATTGAAAAGGGGGACGTTGCCCGTAGCAACCAATCAGATTCGCGCTNANATTCTCCCGTATGTACAATGAAAATGAGAACTTGAATTTGATTGGTTGCTATGGGCAAAATTCCCACTTTTCAATCTTCCAGCAATCTCCTTGCTTAGTAAATTTAGGCCAAAAAAGTAATGAATCTTTTTTATTATAACTTATAAAACAAATACATATACAAACTATTTCTCATTTAGAATAAAACAAAAGTAAAATATTTAGTTTTAAACCCATGGCCCTGTTGAGAGCTACATGGGCCTGGGGCTGAAAACGATGAAAGGCCCAATGAAGTGGGCCACTGCTGTGTGTGGTATAGTCAATTATGTGTGGGCCACTATGACACTATGGGGTATATTTACTAAGCAGGGAATTTGCTGGGGAATTGAAACGTGGGGAAGTTGCCCATAGCAACCAATCAGATTCGAGCTTACATTCTCCAGTATGTAAAATGAAACTGAGAGCTCGAATCTGATTGGTTGCTATGGGCAACTTCCCCACTTTTCAATTCCCCAGCAAATTCCCTGCTTA
>JABWIB010006807.1:5608-27523 GCA_016617825.1 Platyplectrum ornatum
TGGGCTAAAATCGTCCTAGTGTGTGGGGTACATTTAAATCTTTTTAAATGGCGATAACGCCAGAAAAAGAAGAGCTAGGACACCATTATTAGACTGGATGGAAATGATTGATAATTGTGCCCTAGCTCCAATTTTGTAATGAGTGTTTGGGGTTCAGCTGTGTGGGACATNCCCAGNNGCCGGAGGAGAGGTGAGTATGAATGGGGAGAAAAGTCCTGTACTGACTTACAGGCATGCCATCCATCCAACTGGGAAGGACTCCTGCCAATCAGATTAGTACTACTTTTCTCATTCATGATTATTGCTNNAGTNTGTGGGGCCNATAATGGGGCNTTTCCCCCAGGGGGAAATAATCCTGATTATCGACTCCCACCACANCAGCGATAATCTCTCTANTGTGTGCCCAGATTTAATTTCTTTAGTCTCCTCTGTGGCTGAATCACTTTCTCAGCTGCAAGATGAGAGCGCTACGCAGGTCGGAATNGAGGTATCCAGATTGGTGAAAGGAATGAACAGCATTATACATTCTCTCTTCTCAAGCATTATTAATAGGTTGATACTGCTGTGCCTAGAATAACTATGGTGACTGTCAGTGGCATTTTACACCTTTTTNTGTGATTAATGGGGTGAATATCTATGTATCTTACATTTTCAGCAAAACTGGAAGACATTACTTCTCTACATGTATACATTGTGGGGGTAATTTCTAGCCTTTCTCCACTCTCTCCCGAGAGTGTTCCCAGCTTCCACTATTATTTGAAGACAGCGGGAGCTGATTAGAATTTCTGTTGTGCCTGATATCCCCCATCTGAGCATTCTGCTTTTATCTCTCAATGAAGTGTCTCGGACTAATTTCATCTCTGAATTTGCAGAGTGTCATCCACACTTCCATTCCACCGGAATGTACAGTATATTTCCCAGAACTAGCATCACNTTTAACCCTTCCAGTGCCAGACCACAAAAAAAAAGGACCATGTTCTGGGTAGTAAAACTGATCCAAGTTACAGAAGCACACAAAGCCCATACACTACACATTAGATGAATATATGAATATATATAACTACATGATGATGATTTGGCTGTTAGAGATGCCTGTGTAAAATGAATAATCCTGGTCTACGTTTAGATAATCATTTTGCTGCATATGCAATCTTCATAAACATAATGCAGTAAAATAGATTTACAGCCAGTGTCAGGGTATTGGAAAAACATTTCTGTGCCTGTGCCAAGCAATCAAAGGCACACATCTAATTATACATTTTAATGGAATAAATTTACATAGCCTTTGCACTCAACTGTAAGTAAATGAACCTAAATATATGCTTACCTGCACCCCTTCAGCTTTCATACTGGGTGATCACCCCTATTGCACACCCTTATATTCAGTATATTNATACCCTTATATTCAGTATAGTCAGGAAAAAAAAGACACATTGACATTANTGATTTGCTTACTAAAAGCCACAGCATGCAATGGGTTCATAGTGAATGTTATGCCATTGATGGGTTNATTCACTCCTTCTTTGTTTCTGCAGGTTAAACTCCCCCTATCTATCTGGACACTATCCCTTTAAGCAGGTCTCTGGAGACTAGTACTGAGGATCATGTGATTACTGATTGATTGCAACACTGTTGGGATCTGGTAAAAGCAGCAAAGCAGAGTAAGCATAGGTACTGCATATCCACGAGAGGAATGTGTGCATTTTGGATGACACCCTACACTGCAGTGTACTGGGACAGGCAGGGAGACACTGCAGGACCTCTTCAAGGGCAACAATGGTGATGCTTTCCTATGGAGAACATGCAGTATATGCCAGATACTGAGGATGCAGAGCTGGATGACTTCTATACAGACATGGTAAGTGTCCATGATCCAAGTATGATATTTAGACGTGTACAGTGAATGTCTCAGCACAGACTGCTGCAGAATACGATGTATCTAGNCATTAATATGCACATTGTACAAGTGTCCTTATCAGATGCCTGCTGTATATAACAATAATCTATCGTGTCGAGCGCAGATTCCATAGCCTGCAATCCTAAAATACGGTACCTAAATGACCTAAAATACCCTATATATATATATATATATATATATATATATATATATATATATAGATAAATAGCTATAAATATATAAATACATAGATACATACATAAATATAGTAACCTATATAATTTTATTACATTTCACACATTATATGTAAGGTAGTAATTTGCATATCTATTGTAATTCTTTTCTATTATATAAATGAGGACTATCGCTGGATGGAAAGACCCATGTGACTATTTCACATATATCTGATTGAGAGGACACCTCTATGCTTTGTATGTCATTCATGCATTACCTCCAATCCCTTTGATCCTCTTATGTTTAAAATTAAACTGGACAAAAACAATTAGAATAAACTATTTGCAGAGCATTTCCTGCAATCAATTACTTTATAACTTGTGTAACGCAGTAAGTGTATGCAGGGTTAAAGGACAAATACATAAAAATATATATACCATAGCATTTATCAAGAGGAACAACATATTCCTCTATTCATGTATTTACCACACCGTGTCTTAATGTGCACAAGTAATTAGTGTATAGTGTTTGTATGGAATTTGCAGACCTTGAGCACAATAGAGAACATTGATTATGCATTAACAGCNATGCTTTGCTCAATAATAAACCTTAGTAAAGATGTGAGTGGTATTGAAGGTAGAGTTGTATAGAAACATGATTCATGTAGCAATCACTAATGTGTGCATTAATTATCATGCATTCCACAGTAGTGTACAGTATATATGGAATAATGCTATTGGTAAGCTTTGGACTGGCTCCAGACCTCTGATTTTGCTGTGCTCATAGACTGTGCCAGATCACCTCTGTATCCCAATTCCCATGCATGTGAGGGGTGGCCACTTCCATTGCACAAAGGGGCTGCATACAGACATCCTTGCATACTCTGTACACATTGCCATCTGAATATCTGCATGGAAGAGGGAAGTGAACTCTTCACATCCATAATCTTAATTGCTCCTCTGTGCTCAGTGTGCATTCCATATTCAAGGAGATCCGCTTCATAACATCTGTCTGGCACATACATATTGTGAACAATGCGACTGAATTACGTAGACTGTGAATCAGTGGAATGCCTGAGTCTGGATTCTGTTCAATGAAGTTACCTTAAAAAGTCTGCACTGCACCACATAATATGAAGATGGTGCTGAAATCTGGATACAGTATAGATCCCCTTACAACCAAACATACCCACTGTACACCTGTCCTGCTGTCTGTGAATCCACATCTATGATGGACATTTGCTGCATGTACTTGTCCAGTTGTGTCATGTGACCTTTTCCACTCGCAAGATCTGTGAAATGTCACTAGCATGCATGCGCCAGATGTGTACAAACTCATCCCCTGCCATATGGGACATCATTCTATACGACAGGGGATCTGTCCCCTGAGCNCNACCTGTCACCATGCCCCCTACATTAGAATTGGTGNGTGGGGGTTAACATTTAGATGAAACAAATGGAGCATTGCCTGTTTTGTGCGGGCAGCGGTTGCACGGACCACTAATCCACGNAAATGAGTTAAGGCAAGGGTCTAGCAGCTGCTTTTTCTGACCTAGAGAGGGGAGTAACAGGGGACTCGCTCCCCTCTACCGCACGTTTGCATAGAGACCAGGATCTGGTCCCTAATGAAAAGATTTGGTGTACAAATGCATGGAAGTGATGTTGTGTACTTAGATCATTTGTATAAATGGTAATAAATGTAAAATGTTGTTTTGCCAATTTTAATAACATTTTGCTGGATATAATCATAGGCAAACCCCCCTTAATGTTGCTGTTTTATATGTGGGTTATATTAAGTATTAGGAGTTGTATAAAGAAAATTAGAGGTCTGAGATGGCACTCATCTATAATCTATCCTATAATATATATATATATATATATATATATATATATATATATATATATATAAAATCAGTATTCTATATTCCTTCACTATATACGAATATATCCAATATGTTCTTTATATTGTGTGTCTATTCCATACCCCTATGCTTTAGAATCCCCCCTTCCAAAATCCTGAGTTTGCCCCTGATAATACTAGAAGGAAAACATTAAACCACTGAGATTAGTTTTGTCACCCAAGACATTTGAGTGTCCTACGTACTATAAAACTATAGTGAGCTATTTTCTTCAATGATGTTAACATGAACAGTATTACATCAATGAAAATTAAAGGTCTGCGTCAGAGGGATCTTATGAGGTCAATGAGGATATCATGGGAAAACTGGACATATTGCAGTTATATGTATAATGATTTTTTTGACTCCGCTATTTGTCAGCGCCGCAGCTTCATAGCAATGACAGTTTCTAAGATTTANTGTATTTTAATGCAATATTCTTATTTCCAGGTTCAAGATTAATGAATCATCTCTGCATTGAAGCAGCATGGGCACCTCAGTTTCACTAGCTGTCTACATTGTCATTGAAGTGCTGATTGCCCTGGTTTCTGTCCTTGGCAATATACTGGTGATTTGGGCTGTCATTGTGAACCAAGCACTTCGTGACACCACTTTCTTCTTCATCGTGTCTCTTGCTGTGGCTGATATTGCAGTTGGAGCACTGGTCATTCCTTTGGCCATTATAATTAGCATTGGAATGGAGACTGAGTTTTATAGTTGCCTTATGGTGGCCTGTATAATGCTTATCCTAACCCAGAGCTCCATTCTAGCTTTGCTAGCCATTGCTGTGGACCGTTATCTGCGAGTCAAAATCCCAACAAGGTTAGTGTATTTCTTGAACCTTACTTATATGGGATGATTTTATTATTTACTTTGTTCATTTGTTTGCTTTCTTNACAAAGTAAGAATAAACCGATTTGTACATTAATATGAATCTATTGTGTCTTTCATTATGACCAAGCTGTCTGTTGTATGGCAACCAATCAGAAAGTTGCGCTTATCTGTGAAATAATGAAGGGGATTATCTGATGGTGTTGTAGTTGAGTGTAAATGTTTCACCTAACTGTAATGTTAATAGATGAACTCTGCTGATATGTAAAGTTAGCAAATACTGCCAAAGGTTGACTTCTCAGCTGTGTGTTCACTAAAACTTGCGGACCAATATTAAAGTTCGCTTGAACCCTTATAGCACAAACCCTAACCTCTGGATTTCACAGCAAGTGTAGATTATGCTTTATGGAGAAAGGACCTTAAATTTATATTAAATATACGATACACTGACATTATTTTAAAATCATCATGTTTGTCACAAAACCTTATCCTACATTTTAGATGGGTCCTTAATGTTCAGTGGCAAACTCTAGCTAGATATCATGATGTGGTCTTTTTTTTCCTAATGAGTATTTCTAGTCACTCCAGTACATTGCGAGACCTTCATTTCCGTCTCCGCGATGGTTATTCTTTCTGTGTCTTCCCTCATTAGTCTCCTTGTGGCTTTGATGCTTTAAAGGGATGACCTTGTNGTGGCTGGATCTTGGTGGTAATGTGAAGTGTCCATTACCTTAGAATTGACTCAAAGGTTGAACCCTGAATATGCAAACCACTTGTTATTATTTGGCTTCATTTTCCTATCAAAATGTTAATTTTGCAAATTAGGCTTTACAAAAAAAAGGCAGGGTTTCCCANGTGAGACAGCAAATCTCCCGGGACCCAGGTTGTGGCAGTAACTTAGTGTAAATCACAGTCTCAGCCTGGAACGGTACTATGAATGGGCATCGCTTCATGCTGCAACACCTATCCATTCATAGCAAATGGAATGAGGTTAGTATCGAGGAGGTGGATCTATGTCCCAGCCACCCTGGGATATAGGTAACATTTTTTTAAGGAATGTTTTTTAATGAAATAAGTGAAAGGCACAATGTCGCATAAATGAAAAAAACAGGAGAATGTAACATAATATTTAAGTTTTATTAACATTTTTTAAGTATTTTGTCTAGCAGAGTCATATNTATTTTATCCCTACTGTATCTGTCTGCTAGTAGTGTAGTGTAGTGAATCAGAATAGAAAACAGTGAGCTGAGAATACAGTTCCTCTTGACATTTGAATATTCTCATTAAGTATGACAGGTATTCAGAAGGTATTCTTTTCCCAGTTAAGTAAAGGAAATATGTCATTGTATGATGATGCCAANTGGAAACTTTGAGGACTTTCAAAAATGCTCAGATTAAGAACATTAAAGGGGTTTGCCCTGTAAACTGTACTTTATAGCGGCTTTTACGTTGTATCATATATGTCTAGAGGTCTTTTTGGAAAATTCATAAATAGTTACAATTATAATAGCATTGTATANACAGTGGCACAGTTTCAGAGCACCACAAGTACTGCGTACAGATATCTGCANGCACTATACGTACAGGGGGAGACTGCTCCTTAATGTGTATGAGAATCACTGTGAGCCCTTTGAGTTCGCCCGCGGCAGCTTTTTGCCTCGCTGACTGATTATATAGACCTATATGGAGGTCTGGATTGATTGAATACAGATCTGTAAAGGTCCTGGATAGTGTGTGCATATTCGCTCTTAATTCAGTGTCATTCAGTTTAGGAACTAGGGTCCATATTCAGAAATCATTTTCTGGTAGAACATTTTACTACATGTTCTACCAGATAGGAATGCTTTCTGACCCATACAACTAATGAGGTTACAACCAGGTGTTCCCTCTTACTGTACAGTAACTATCNATCTAGACACTGGTTGTGACCATATGGATGTCTGGATATTGCAGTCCAGCAGTTGCAGGTGTTTTTGCATCTTGTCTTATTGAATATCGAAGCAGAATATTGAATATCAGAATCTGGCCCCTGAAAACCTTTATGGTCTGTTTGATTTAGTGGCAGACATTTATTTGGATTGTCAAGACTGGACATTTGTACCCATGAGTTTTTTAATAAGTAACTTTCAATAAAAAGCTCAAGGTAACTTCTAGGTTAATAATAAGGTAGAACCATTGCAGTCTATAATGGTAAATGTGGCTGGCAGTGTGCGTTTGATAAAAGAACAGCCCTGAGGCTGTGGATGCCCTTTTTCGTTTGCTTCGCATGTTGTCTGTCTCTAGGCATTTGTCTTCATGGATTTGTGACTAATCGTCTTTTCACCCAATCTGTTAGAATTTCACTCACACTTTTCCTTTGCTATGCTAAAATGTTAAGATTTCTNAACTACATTAATGTAGCATTATATGTGTATAACGCCAGTGGACTGAATACAAACGTCTTATTCACCATCTCTTTCTGTGCCAGATAGCTTTCATCAGTGGTCCTAACTCCTGCGTTTACCCATATGTGAGCAACAAAAGAAGAATCTTGGGGTCTGATTCTACTAGAACCTTTTCATTGTGCATAGAGCCAAATTGCATAGACTNCACCTATATAAGCTTATGGCTCTGACAATAGCAGGAAAAAGAGATGTCCCTTTTCNCCCTGTGTGCTATTCAGAGGTGTGTATTTGAAAGGGTCATATCTGGAATTTGTATTTTTGCTTACCTGCCATGTAANTCCACTACTACCATATTGGCAGAGGACTTTGTCTGCATTTATTTCAACCGCGCTTTAGGACATAATAAGCAAACCAATTGCTCACTGTGACCCACCCACTGTGACTTACGGCTCCTGGAGCTATTTTGATTTTCTGTGCCTGATTCTCTTGTGACCTATGCCACAATCTCTTCCAACCATTATGCAACATGCACCAATGCGGCAAACCATGCCTGGAGGATATCCCGCCAGTTACTGGTCCTCCGCTTTGAGGTGACATCCCATTATATAATTTTCCTAACTTATATAACAAACATATGTTTGTTCTACTATTTTGTTGATAACTAACCTACCTTATTTGTAGCTCGCTGCTAGATATGTTATCTCCTGTAGGATTGGTGTCGTGTGGATGTTTCTGGAGTTGTACTTGTTTGGTGCTGTTTAGGCTCTACTGTGCTATGGAAATATACTGTTTTAATTATGGTTTTTCAGATTCTTAGAGGCTGATTCAACCCGTGTTTTAGTTGCAAAAAAGCCAATTGTGCGCTTTTTCGCTTCTGTTACGGGTTCTGTTTCTCGCATGTTTTTATACGTGACTCAATGAGAGCCACGNATAAAAAGAGCTAATTGTTCTCCCTTAGTCTTTTATTTGGTTGTCCCATGGGCCCTTTGCACTTCTGACGACCCTCCCTCCTTCATGTCTCCTTGCCACANCAACTCCTTGTCTTCATCCCATCCATCCCTGATTAGTTGGTCCACCCATTGTCCACCTTNGCCCTTAGTCCTCAGTCCCTTGCAGTCTGTACAAACTCACATGGACCAGCCACCGTTGCCTGAAAGGCTTTGGCCACACACTGGTCCCTGCATCCCAAAGGGTGCCTCATATCCCCGTCCACCAGCATTTTCTCCTGGTGTCCCCCAATCACCTTGTCTCCCCAATCTTCCTTTTCACTGGACATCACCTGTTTTCTCTACAGTGTTACCCCCCCCCTACCTCCCATCCCTCCCTGTCTATTAACTGTAGCCATTGCGCCCATATCGCCCAATAACATCACCCTGGCCTTTAAATCCCAGAAATCTAATAGTGGACCTGGACCTGGATCTTAAGCTTGCCTGTTGTATTATGTGAGTGTGCCATGTAACATTGCATGCAGGACCTGATGCAGACCTGCGCATAAACCTGCAAAACAGGAAAAATGCGCTCTAGTAGGGGATGCGCTATTGGCTTAGGTCCTTCTCAGAGATGGTGCATGCGTAAGGAGTTATCTTTCCATGAATGCAACACGAACGTTATTGGAATTTTTTTCTCTTGTTTTTTTATTGGCTTTTCATTTAAATTATTATGAAGCTAATTCCATTAATATCTATCCTCACACAAAGCATGACCACTGATTCTTCTATACATCACAATGTGGTGCCCTGCATTTGTGTCTGAGGTGTGAATTCTAGATCACACCACAAGATTTTTTTAATATAAATATCGTCCTGGATCAGGTCCTTGGTGTTCAAGGAAAAATGTTGTTTAAATTGACTGCATTTGCCTATTAAAGTCCAGTTACAGTGACTGTATATTGAATCATGGACTACCTTGCCGCCCGTATTATTACAATGCCTCGTGGTATTTTAGTACAGAAAATTCAAAAAAGGAAATACTGAAACTGATATGATCTGAAGGGACTGTAAATTATTATTATATGCATTATGGTTCCCTTTTGCGTTGTTTTTTTCTTGTAATCGGATAAGGTCATGGGAAGTCGAGGTTTCATACAGTAAGCAAAATATTTCAAATACTCTTACAGTTTACAATATTAACTTGTCCAGTTCTGAGAACATACAGCATAAGACTGATGTTAATACTGTTTGTCATGTTTAAAAGGCTTATTATTTCTACAAATGCCAAGGATATTTCAATATAAGGTAAAAATAAGTTTCACAAGGGAAAAAAAGATGTGGGAGGTTGTGAATCGTCAATACTAGTTGAGCTGTTTAATCAACCACCATAAGACTGTAAATGATCATTTACTATTCCATTTACTGCATGGTTTAAGTACCAGATCCAGACTTGAACTAATGAGCGTAAAGTTTTTAGAGTTGAGAGATGATGTTTCCTAGCCTTTCCTGATTCTAATAACAGTGTAACAGTAACGCTGGTCAGTATCTGTGTGCCCTANGTAACATCCTGTAAATATGTAAGCTACTTGGTTTCCATATAAAAATACTGAGATACATTGTAGACACTTGCACACTATTGTGGAATGTATGTAGCATTATCCATCTTGCTTAGATAATGTAAAGCCAGGGTTGCCCACTTTTAGCTTCTCCCTCTGGAAGAAACCAAGAGTCGACAGAATATGGGTGGAGACAAAAGGGATAATTTATGCAAATCAGGGCTCNAAGTGGGGGTTTATATGGGGGTAAGTCCTACCGGCACTTCTCCCACTGATGTAATTAAAAACTACAAATTTCCATTGACTTCTATTATATTCAGTGTTTCCATACCGCCACATCTGAATGTCCATACCCCCACTTCTAAATTTCCACTTCAACCACTGATGCAAATCATGCCCAAAGCTCCACCCCTCAATGGGACCCAGTTCATAGTACCGGAGCTGGAGGCAGACATTAAATCACTGCCTCCGCCTCAGATTTGCACACCCTCCCGGGATACCAGGAGAATAGTCCAAAATCCGGGAATCTTCCAGGCATTTCAGAAGCATCTTGAACCCTGTGTAAAGCCAGTACATTTCTAGCCTCTTTTATAATTGCTTATGCCATTGTTTAATATGGACAGCCATTCCATGTGACCCTGAGCTCATGAAATCATTGATAGCAGGATACTGATGACATGCAGCTTGATATTATGGGCTGGATTTACTAAACTGCATAAAATGAATAGTGGCGATGTTGCTCATAGCAACAGTCTAGCCGATGTTCTTTAATATGTAATAGGAAAGTAAGAGCTAGAATTTGATTGGTTGTTATGGGCAACATCTCCACTTTCCTACAAATGAGTAAATATATGCCTATATATTGTTCTTATTGCTCATATGTTTTATTATGTGTAATTTGTGCAATTAGGGTTCAACGGATTCTATGTTAATACAGGCAACTTTTATAATCCACCTACAATTATTTGTATTAAATATTACTTAAGAGATTTAATGCTTTATGAAAACCTGTATTAAATGACATCACATTTGACAGTCTGTTCACCAGTTCATTTCATAGATCGCTCCCTCCTTGTGATCAGACATTCGACATTTTCATGAAATTGTGTGACACAGATGTCAAAGAGGGTTAATCAAAGACAATGACCTGGTCTGTCAAGAAAGATCAATTCTTACCTATTCCACCATTANAAAGGTTGGTTTGGACAGCTGTGCTAAGGTGTCAGATGCTGTCCCTGCTCCCTATGCTAGAGGGACAGACCCCTTGTCGAGTTCTGATAATACCTGTTACCTGGCGTTTTTACATGCGCTCTGGGTATCNGCATTCTCTCCTCTCAGTCCCGCTCACTGGTGGGCAGAGATTGTCATGCCATTTTCTACTCAAACTGCACTATGACTTGCACTCCTGGGCTGAAGTCTCTTGGTGTATATGCTCTGTTTCTTTAGTCTCTCTCTGCGTACACATTACTGCTTGTGATTATTATAGCATAAGTGTGTTTTTACATGGTACTGTCGTGTCTNACATACTCTGGCTAAGCAGTCTTCCAATATCATTTGCATGTACACCAAACATAGAAAGTCATGGCAGATAAAAACAACTTTGCCCTTCCAGTCTGCCCAGTAGTTTGTTTTGCTTCAAAACATACTTGACTTCAGTTTAGATTCATATTACCAATGTCCTTATTTTTACCCTAAGTATTCTTAAATTGTTCTATCTTAGTTTTTACCAAGTATAGAGATTTGTCAGGAATTTGCCGGCCAGTGTAATTAATGAACATTGCCTGATAGATTACGGAATGGGGCACCCTCTGCAATACCATGGACGGCACCCCTTATATTTAGGTGGCAAGCCATTCTGACACTTCTGACNGGAACCATGCATTGGATATATTCGTTACAAACAACAACAATAAATTCTAAACTTTTTGTGGATCAATTAGCAGAAGGTTTAAGCTTTTCATGACATCAAAGAAGCATTCATATCATGCTCCGTTTTGATACCTAGATTACATAAGAAGATTTTTCATTGGTTCCACTAAAACTGGTGGGCAATCAGACTTCTCTTTTCTAATTAGTCGAATACTCATAACAAGGTTACCAGAAAAAAACCCCATCATCATCTCTTACTAATTCCTTTACCAGACAAGCTTTTCTCCTGCATACCTGTGGATTTTATTATATACCCAACAACCATGGTCATATTACTATCTGGGTTGTTGCTGACCAATTAAAGGGAAAAAAAAATCCCAGCACAGTACTATTAATCAATAGCTAACATGCCTTAAATGCAATTCTTAAATAGTCGTTATTCACATTCATATATNATATTCATATATGATAAATCAATTGCACCTTTTAAGGCTTTTCTGATAAGGTCGTCCTAACACTAAACAGTGAGAGTCCCAGTACTGGGTCAAATATCATGTGTTTTTACATTAAGAGGCGCCTTTCCTAGAGACACCTCATAAACAACTTCAGTGGACCATCACCCCTGGCATCTTAAGGTCCCATACATGCTTCCAAACAGATCTACATAAAATAGGGATTGCTAAAAATCNATTTATATGTATTCTATTGGCATTGTATTTGTAGGTCTACATATAAGCATCATTAACCACTTTCCCCACTATAAAAACAAAAAAAGGGTTCTAAGAAATTAAACCCGGGTCTCTGCAGTGAAAAAGGGGTTTCCCTTTAAAACATAGTAGGTAACTCTACTCCATTCAGTGGAAATGGTGTCACCCAGGGCCGGACTGGGTTTTAAAATCAGCCCTGGCATTTAATGCACACAGGCCCACCTAGAGCTATCCACCAATCAGACTGCTGAGTTTTTTTCTAGCTGGCAGCCAGTCAGTGAATGGCTGTCAGCACACTGATTGGTGGATGACTGAAGCTCTTCAGCAGCACTTGGTAGTGGCTCATCAATCCAGTGGCCCATCTGGCATTTGCCAGAAGTTCCAGATGGCCAGTCAGACTCTGGTGTCAANCCAGGTTCACCTTGTAGTGCAAAAGGTGTCTTTTTTTTTATTTTTTTTTAACCTGGGTAAAATGTAGGTTACAAACCTAGGTCTAAACCTGGGTTCTTGGTGGAAAAGAGGTATTATATACAACAGGAATTTGCTCTGCAAGGGCGGGTATTAAAAGCAGACATTTTCCAATCCTAATGATCAGAAAATATATAAGATGCGTCTTCATCTGGACCAGTGCGATAAAATAATTCCATGAAACACTAGAATAGTACACATTGCTTTGCTGTGATAGAATTATGCGGGGGTCAGTGCTCAGTATATTTTAATATACAGCTAAAGTTTCTTTTTTCCATCTTGGATAACCACTGACAACCTGTCAGCTATTGTACCGGTTTGTTGCATTCAAGACACAGAGTATATGGTGCAATTGTCAAGACTGTCAGTGTCTGTGAAAGTTAAGAANTGGTTTTTACAGTTGAAAACAAAAATGGAGAGTGGTTTGGAGACATAGGCCAGAGTTAGGAGAGGGGGTGTTATATGAGGTCGACGATAGGTCTTTTCTAGCATGCCCATATACCAAGTGCCGGCTTTGTTGCCTTTACATGTACTAATATGTTGCATTCACTATACTGTATCCATCCTCATAGACAGCCCTACTGTAGGGGGAGGAAGAAGCATTGTGTGAAAGAAGCAAATACATTGCGTATTTGAAACAACTTTGTGACAGTTTAAAAGATGTGATCAAACATATAAATCAGGCATAATTGTTGCAGCTTATACACTAACTAGTTCCAAACACCTGATTAGCATGTAATCTGCATGATAAACAGGTGAAAAACATGTAATGTGCACCCAGCTTTACTGTTATTATAATATAATCATGGATCTAAGGCTTTCCACTGCGAGTACTGCCCAGTATTAGAACAGATTAAGTGCGAGTCTGATGCTGATACTGTAAAAGGCGGCTACTTGGTAATTACAAGGTTTTAACCATTTGTAAATATGAGGATCAGTAGGTATGATGATGGGGCAGACATAATAACTAAAGATATTTCTTTTGAAGTACACTCATGCAACATTTATGGTCACGTAACTACAGTTTGGTACAGGCTTCAGTAGAGAGGAGAGGAAATTATCTTCTGATTGGTCAATCATGTCTGTCAATCAGCTGAGAACTTCCTCTACCTACCTCTACCTACTCTTTTTGTCTGGGTCTGGATGTCCCTCACCACAGCTCTGATTAAAAGATTAATGCTAGGACACGATTATCAATCAGGAATCCCAAATGATCTGATAATTGTGTTCTAGCATTTTTTTCTGGCGTTGTTTTAAAAAAAAATAATGGCATACCTCCCAACATGTGAATGGCTGAGAGCGGGACAAATGAAGCCCCGTCCCTGTCTGCCCAAGCCGTGCCTCTGGTCCGCCCAGGCCCATTTAAAAATAATCACATTTAAAACAGGTAGCATGTCACCTAATCAATACAAACTGGGAGGGGGAGGGACAGCAAGACAGTCAATCAAAATCGGGACTGTCCCGCTGAATTTGGGACACTTGGGAGGTATGATAATAGTAATGGTAATAATAAGTGGTAAGTGCTGTAAACTTTTGTATATATAGTTTACAGATTTGTTTTTCATTTGAAAAAGAAGCACTCCAGTCCCTCTGTGTTTAACATATAGAATAAACCACACCATTGGCTTGTCTGAAGTCTGTGAATAGTAGATGTCCTGCTGCAGAGCCTTGGCTGTGGCACAACGATGCATGGTGAGAGAACGAGGGAATTAGACTCATGGGCCTAAATTTAATAAGCAGGGGGATTGCAGGGAGATTGAAAAGTGGGTTGCTCATACCATTGCACAATTCAAGAACAGTGGGTCTGTGTGTGTATACATAATATACTATACTTACACAGAGATCCAGACTTGTTGTTTCATGTGCCTTTGTATGCAGATCAGGTTTTACATTCTATAGACTATTTTTGCTAAACTCCAACTTTCCAGTCCCGCAGCTTAGTAAATGTAGGCCTTCATTTTTCAAATTTGCATGTCCCAGCATAATGTCAATCAGCCATTGCATACCTCCTGCCCGTCCTGTACTTTGTCCCGGCAAATGGCACAAAATAGGGGTTAGGCGGGGTGCAGATTGAGCATGACTGCTTATTGATAATTCATTTAGAGTTTTTAAAATCAGAACATCTGGATGACTGCAGAATTTAATTGTTATTTGGTACCCTGTATAGAGCAATAAGCATATATAGCATTTTTTAATTTCTTTTGCATATCTAAATATCATTGTATGTATTCTACCAGCAGCCACAGTATTTATACTCACTCTACCGCCTCTATCTGCCATTAATACTACATCATTTCAATTTCAGGCATACGTGACATTTATAAATCAGAGAGTGACACACAAACGATCTGTTTCCTGAAAGCATTGAGTTTTATCTGTCCTATTCAAGGCCCTTAGGCTACTATCTCACTGTCACATTTGTAATAGTTTTATGGGTAGTAATATATTTAATTCATAACAAATGACAGCTAGCGCCAGCCGCCATCTTCCAGCCACGTATTCTGTAATTAAAGTGTGTGCATTTGGCATTTAAAATAGAAGATATTCACAAATGACTGCATACTGTAAACAACACAATGTTGATACCAGATTACATAAAATACACAGTGAATAGAAACATGAATGAGTAGGAATTTTTATCTATTATAAATATGCAAGCATCTGAGGCTCAGTATTTTCTATACACAATGTTTCCGTTATTGTATATTCTCAATGCTCTCCCATGGCTTTTCCTTTGCACTGAATTTTTTGGGGGGTAACATACGTGTTTAGAAGTCTAGAGAGAGAAAATGAGAAAAACCCTACAAGGAGCAAGAAATATATAGTATAATCCAAGTCGTAAATTTTAAATGTCATTATCATATAATACAGCAGCTGCCTAGCAAATCCACGGGTTATTAAAAGACAAAAAAAGTGCTAAATTAAACCTATTTCCTAACCCAATTCTGACATTAAGAAACTAAATGAATAAATGAAAGAAAAAGAAAAACGAATCAATAAAAATAACATGCGCGTTTTGTTTACATATGAAAAGGTCAACATTTATTTACATACATAAATAATACATAGATCACCACTGACCATAGAATTCCACTATACAGTATTTCGATGGGACAGTTTGATACAGTCTCACAATTCCTAGTACGTACCTAAATATAACGCTAGTCTCAAGCAAGTGCCACCATCTAAATATGATTAAGGATGGCTTAAATACTCAGAAAAGTGTAAACTGCTTATTCTGTGAAAATCTCATTGTTCACTTCTACTATATTGCTAATCACTGTACCTTTCAATATTGCCAACAAACACAGAGTACAAGGAGGCATCTTTATCTTATATTAACCGAACGCATGGGGGATACAGTGTTTCGGCTGAATGTAAAATGCCCTGGAGCACAGTGTTACGGCAGCGTGCTCGGAAGCTTGCCACTGAAACACTCGTGCTGCACAAAGAGGCATGGTAGTCAGCTGGGAAGAACTGATTGACTTTCAGTTTTGGTTGCTTTATTTATTGCTTTTCTTAATAACCACATTGAGCCTGGATATATAGGCTCCCTTGGGTGGATCATCTTTAGATGACGCACTGGCTTTACATTTAGCTTCTACTAAGAATTGTCAGACTATTTCGACTGAGATTTATTGATTCTCTCAGTTCCATCCAATTACTGGTTTATCACTGTGTAGTGTTGATGATTTGTTTTAATGTATATTTTATGTGTGTATATGAATAATCTGACCTTTTCATAGTATCTAAAATAAATTGGTTGTACTTTTTCTATTATTTTTTTTTCACAGATTTTAGCGTCATATTTAAGGTTTAATATTGGTATAATTTAACACAGCACCACTATATTACATGTTTATAACCCTCTCTATTTATAACCCATGTATGCAGTTTAACATGGAAGGGTGTTGTACGAAGAAGGTACATGAGGAACCTCTGCAGGTCCAAGCTTTAAAATTTCCAAGCCTTACATTTGGCAGTTATGACTCATAGGGTCATAGGGACAACCTGTTTAAGTAAAGATTTTCTGGTAAAAAAAAATGCAGATTATTTTTATTTACTGAGTCAATATTTTTTAAATAGCAGATCAATTCTGCTCTCCAGGCAATTAATGCATATGCGCTCTTCTTCACATGCTGCTGTTATATCCTTGTCTGATTTAACAGGCAAAAATGTCGCTGGGAAAAATCATTATTGATTAACATGTCCATGTGAAAGTGTACAAATACTTAAAAGAACATAAATGTGAGTGATCACTGTGTGTTATATAGAGTAAATGGTCCTTAGTGGAGTGTGTTCTGATGTTAGCATGATGCTTGTGTAGTCTTATAAGTGCTAAGATCAAGGGCACTTTAGGACAGGAACTGCAGGTCTGATGGACAGTTTGGATTTGGGCCTATCATTAGCCATGTCCTAGCTGTATGCCATTGCAGTGTTTATAGAGATTGTCATTATCTACCAGTCCAATTTTAGCACCCTGCATTAACATACATTGTGTAAAACATCCTTGGTAGAAAAACGTTTTTTATTGCATTTTACCCTAATAATCGCAACGTTCGCTAATCCATTATTAAATAATAATGCCCAATGTTTCTTCCTTCATAAGCNATTCATTATGAGAATCCTGGGCTGACCCAATGAAACAAAGTCCAAGTACTTATTTCTGTGGATTATTATCTGTTAGTAGCTGGTATTTTATCTTTTGGATATGGTAGCCTCAGCATTCTCTCATTACTTTACAACCTCTATGCCATTTGCATAAGTGTATATACATGACCTGGGGTTAAAAGAACAAGTATATAGACATATACACACAGGTCAAGACAGAGCAAAAAGAATGGCTATTGGTATAGGAATTGCCCGGGTCACAAGTTCATGCTCATTTCAGTTTTATGAACTATATGTTGTTGTCAGTACATTTCATTATGTGCAGGACTACACACTTGTGTCTCACCAGCATCATCCGTGACACTGTGGCAAAGTACATGGACCAGGTTTTGGGTTTCTTCTTTGCCCCGTTTTACCCATACCTACCGTATTTCTCGGAACATAAGACACACCTAATTTTTAGAGGAGGAATACAGGAAAAAAATATTCTGAACCAAATAGTGTAATAACATATTTAATAAACTATAGCAGAATAACCAGAGCAGAGCAATGAGGAGGAATGAGAGCTGAGAGGTCAGCTGGTAACTCTATTTGTTTTTTTCTTTAATTTTTTATTTTTGGGGGTTAATTTGTGTTTTTTTTTGTTTTATATATTTTTTTAATTACAGTTGTGTTGGGGACTGTGGGGAGAGCGTAGGGGCTCAGGCTGTATGGCAGCGGCTGGGGCTGAGTGGCAGGCAACCCTGCCGGCTGAACCCACGTTGCTGGCAGCACTCTTGGGTTTTTTATTAATTTTTTTATTTTGGGTTTTTTTTTTATTTTTTGGGAGTTTTTATTATTTTTTTTGGGGGTGGAGTTTTTTTTTTATACTATTTATTTACGGTAGTGTGGTAGTGTGTAATACCATATATATAATACCATATAGTGTGTTTAGCGCACAGTGGTGGCAGCGGCTGACAGGCGTCCCTGCCTGCAAAATGCTGTCTGCCTGCAGAAGGACCAGACTCCACAGATGGCGCACAGTGGTGGGACCAGAATCTGGAAGACTCAAGGCAAAGGAGGTGCCCAAAGACTGTACTCCAAAGACTGAAGACTGGGAGCCAAAGATGGAAGATGGAGGCAGCCGGAAAGGAAGACTAAAGATGGCGTCCGGAAGCATCGGAGACCCCTTCCAGGTCAGTCCTGGCCCCCGTTTTTTTTTCAGGATTCGGACCAAAAGAAGACCAACAGGGCCTCTTTATGCAGTTCGTCGGAGCTTGGTCTAAATTAGTCAGGGCATGGCAGGCGCGGGGTTGGGCAGAGCTTAAGCGGGCCGTGGGACATAGAACCTGTTGTTAAAGGATTTGAATCCCACCACTGTTTATAGCCCATAATATGTATCATATATATATTGTGTTCTATATACAGTATGTATCTATATCATTTATAGAACACAATTCCTGGTGATATTTTCAGCACAATAAAGGGGTAATAAAGAACATTATTATGGCGTATATAATCTATATGCACCATAATAAAGCTATGTGTTCCTGTTTTATTACACTTAATCATACTCTTTAATGATACACAAATTAACCTAAATAATAGTGTTAAGGTCTTTTATGGGACAGAGTTCTATTATGGGTATATTTTGAGCACTACTTACCTGTTTACTTCTGCATCCTCTACATTTCAGGCTAAGAATGTGTGTATGTGTGTATCGATGTGTGTGTGTGTATCTATGTATGTATTTATGTATGCATGTTTGTGTATGTATGTGTGTGTGTGTGTGTATGTATGTTCCATCATAACTTTGGAATGCCTGGAGCAATTTACACAAATGCCTTATAATCTGGCTAAATACTGAGAGCATATGATGCCCATAGAAAACAAAAGTGTGTGTCAAATTCATGGTTGATGCTTACCACATAACCAGTGTGCCCACGAGACTTGGAAACCCATGGATTAACTGTCACGGAACTCTCAGATGATGCTTCAGCCCCCATCAAAAGAATGGTGAACAGTGAGATTGGCTGTAAAAATAATCAAAAATGACCAATTTTAGTGTACAATCCATATTTCTCGGGGTCACTGAGATGAATAGTGACACTTGAACTTTGACACAGGGAACTTGATATTGGCCTTCCACTGGATAGATTTGGATAACATCACATCACAATTTTGTGACATTTCAGATTGGTGGCGCTTAAAAGGGAAGTAGACAGGTTTCAAATAAAACCCATGCAATGCCGGGTACAACAGCTAGTATATATATATATATATATATATATATATATATATATATATATATATATATACAACTGTGAACATCTAACCAATGTAATCAAGGTTTCTCAATCCCAATTGATGCATTAACCTTCCAGCTCTCACACTTATTCCTCTACATAATGATATTTAAATGTTGTGTAAATTATTAGCAAACTTGATAATCCAGTTTGGAATGAAAGTAGCTGCGGATCAGCAGTCTCCGTTGAGCTTTGATGTTTCTGCGCTGACTACTTGAGTGAGGAAAATGAAAATAAACAGCAGACGTTGCCATGGGAACAGTGCATGCCATGAGCCAAGCCAATAAACCTGGGCAATCTGCAACGATTATGGTGTCCTCATTTACTCTTGACAACGCATGGCTATCACAAAAAGCTTTATTCTAAATATTGTGAATTATAGTAAATATTAACTATGTAAGGTCAATAGACCAGTCTGTACCAGAGCACATTGTATAAACTTTCAGTATATATATCTGAATGACGGCAACATGCGGGTGGGGCGAAAGGCTCACCCCTGGATGGCAATTTCATACTATTACTATGTCATCAAGTCCTGCCCTCCATAGTGACGATCAGGACCGAAGCAGTGATTTACATTGAAACCCTGCCTCAGCCCAGGTCCCGGGAGATTTGCAGACCATGCCGAGACATTGGTAAACATTGCTGAGATTCAGTGAGACTCTGCAACCCTCTAGCTCAGTGGTTCCCAAACTTTCTCAGTCGAGGCACCCTTGCGGTCTCCACTGGGAACCACTGCTCTAGCTTAATGCTTTATCTTACTTGGTTAAATGACATCTATGCTTGGACGGCTTTCTTCATTTTAATGTTTTTTACTTCATCTATCCATCCATCCATCACTTCAGATAAATAAAGAATTCTCATATAAAGCGTCTATCTCCAGACACACTGCTATAATAAGATATAGCTTTCTTTTTTCCCAGATGAATTTACCTGACATGAATTACTGTTAACAATTTATACTGAGAAAGGAGCATGAATGGCAGCAGATAGATTTGTCTGGGGTGAAATGGGTCGTGTGAATGGTAATGTGATACAACCTATATATAGCAATGTACAATTCACCTATATTATGTATTATGATTTTATTCAATGCAACAAAACCAGAACATGTTGTGCTTGAGAACATAGATGCAATATTAAAGTTTCTTAAATAGTATAATCTTGGTTGCTTAACTGAGGTCCGTTCCACCATAGCTAAATTTCTAGAGGTTGCTGTTATTGTTAGTGGGGGGACTAGTTATTGTGAGCTGCCGCCCTGTTGTTGAATGTTCATTCACAATTTCATGTTCTCTATATGTTTGCATAAGTACTCCTGGTGCTTCCCATTTGCCACTGTTGGTCTCCCCTTTTTTCCTATTTTTTTTTTCCAATTAATGTAAAGTGGTCTAATGTAGACCTTTGTTTACAGGTACTTTTTGTATTTGCATTTTTATTTATCTAGTCTGCTCTGTTCTGTGGGGGGGACTGGGGGGAGCTGGTTGCTTGACACCCTGAAACCGCTTTTCCCCCTTTATGCTGNCCTTGTATCTGCCACTGTAGCTTGCCCCATTTGCATGCTCTCACCCCTTCCTGACCCACGGCTGTGCCCCCTCAGCCCACTCAGTGCTGGGGGTGATCTCTTGGAACTCCCTGGTGAAACAATGTCCTAGACCGGGGGTCGGCAACCCGCGGCTCCGGAGCCGCATGCGGCTCTTTCGCCGCTCTCATGCGGCTTCCCCGTGTCTCACTGTGTACTAAGTACACTGTATGATTATGGGGGAGCCGGCAAAATAGAGTAAAAAGTGTGGCAGGCTCGGGGGAGCCTGTCAGCCGTGGACCACGGCAGCAGTGCACGGTGCAGTGTGACTGACGTGACCTAGGTCACATCAATCACAAGCACCAGAAGCTGCAGAGCGCCAAAAGCAGCGTTTCACAGGAGACCCGGCATCTGTAACGCTGAAGTCACTCACTCCCTCCCTCCTTTGGGGGGGAGGAGTAAGGAAGGACTTCAGAGAGGGGGAAGTATAGTGCAGAAGCGACTATTTCTAGGTATGTATGTGTGTGTGTGTGTGTGTGTGTGTCTATGTATGTATGTATGTGTGTGTGTGTGTGTGTGTGTGTATGTATGTATCTATCATGTATGTATGTGTGTCTATGTATGTATGTATGTATGTATGTATGTATGTATCATGTATGTATGTGTGTGTATCTCTATGTATGTATGTGTGTATGTATGTATCATGAATGTATCTGTATGTATGTATGTATGTATGTATGTATGTATGTGTGTCTCTATGTGTGTATGTGTGTGTATGTATCATGTGT
>JABWIB010006808.1:0-17214 GCA_016617825.1 Platyplectrum ornatum
CTTTCTGTACGGTTGACTTTCTGTTCGGGCACATCTGGTGCGCGCATTTACTTATTTTGCCATTTTTAACTGGATCAAAGACCCATCATCAAGGGAATTCTTTTATACCAGCTATGTCTAATTAAAACTTTTCAGCATGTAAACTCCCAACAACTNAAGGGTCTGAAAATTGTCACAAGTATGACATTGCTTAGTATTAGCATAAGACATGTCTCCCTATACTACCAGCACAGATACACTGCTACGTCAATGTATGTGATTCTTTTTTAAAATAAATAGTAGAGCTGTGATGCAGGTACCACAATGGTCTTTTAATGTTGCTCTATGGTTGGTTGTGTTAAGTCTGGGAATTACTTCGGATAAATTCTGTATGCAAATGCTACAAATTGATTTCTTATAGAAATGAAACTAATGAGATTTAATCTGTTTTTCTCAGTTTAAATTTATTAAGAATTAGGGGATTTTATTGCAATTAATTTGACAAGACCTAAGAGTATAAATGACATTTTTCTATAAACTAAAAGTCGTTTTAATTGCTTTTCCCATGCCAAATATGTTCAAAGAATGCTTGATAAAATATATAACATACTATACTGAACCAAACTGCAGTTTCTAAAAGCACATATTACAAATAGTGAAAAAGAATTCTGGTTTTATACTTATACTGGAGTACTGGGGGAAAGTCTTTCCCAATGGGATACAATAACTCACAGAAAGATTTTTCTAATGAAGAATGGGCACAATACTTTAGACAAATATGAAATGAAATTTCAATGGAAATAAAAAATGTTTTTATGATTATAATAACATATGGCCGACACAGACATTTTACACTATATAGGAAATTATATCAGATGATTTGTTCCTTCAAACCATTCAGACTACATATACTGGTATTTTATGTGTGTTATTTGTTGAAAAGTCCCTGTCTGTTCCCTTAGAACACAATTTCAGGCATTATTTTATTCATTTTTTCATTTTAACATTTTAACACATCATATTTCTTGCTTCTTCTCAATGTGTGTGCTATACAATTGACATCCTGGGGCTAGATTTACTAAACTGCAGGACTTGAAAAGTGCAGATGTCACCCATAGCCAGTGCTGGTGCTAGGTCTCTGGGCACCCTTTGCCGGTTCACATAGGATGGGCACAGGGTTTATTTACTGAAAAATGCATACATAAATAATAAAAATGCATATTATGATTTGCTCCAATTAAGGTCAAGTCTAAGTCCAGTAAGCAGCTGACAGCTGACTCTCCACAACCCATACAGATATTATTGCATAACACCACCATGCATAACAGTGTAGGACATTGCAATTGCATTTGGATCACTGGGCATAGGAGGGGTATCTGGGAATGAAAACGCTGTGTCTGTACACAAACTGTCATATATGCTTAGGGATTGTTTCAGACAGTCTGTCGTGTGATATGATTTTTGGTAGCTCATAATATTCCTGATTAACAATGCACCAATGTCTGCAGAAAAACGTCAGTTTGTTCTTACACATAGGCCTTAATTCACTAAGCGGGGAGTTTGCGGGGGAATTGAAAAGTGGGGATGTTGCCATTGCAACCAATCAGATTCATACTGGAGAATGTGAGCTTGAATCTGATCTGCTATGGGCAACATCACCACCTTTCAATTCCCTTGCAAATTCCCTGCTTAGTGNATTTAGGCCATGATCTCAGAGCAATGATTCAAATTAATTATTTTGTATAAAGCCACCTTGTGGATGAGTATGTAATTGCAGTATATTATTACAGCAAACGTTTCTCAAATATCTTGTAGAAGATCAGAAAGAGACTAAAGACCAGTGTGTACAGAGACATGAAGATTCTTACAGGAATCTTTCAAACCCAGATGATTATTTAAAAAGTGTAAGTGTGCACCCAGCCATAGCTTTTAATTTGCTTGTGGTTTGGATGAATGAGGGATTTTTCATTGATGTTTTTAGCTCAGGCACTCTCATAGCTGGGCACTGTCTGTAAATAGCTTAAAAACAAATGGATAGGGTCAGGGTACACAGCGCTATTATTTAAAAGCACTCTATTTAAAATGGCAATATCATGTATTAAAAACTGCCATATGTGCATTCGCAGATCCCCTGGTGTATGTAAAATTGGTTCCTCCGCCCACCTAAATTATGTTAGGGTGGTATATTTAAATTATGAGATTGGGGATTGGTTAGGGTGGGTGTCTACGCATGCGGCTCTTTCAACAGTCTCCTGTGGCTCCCCGTTCCTCTGTGACTCACAGACACAAATGTAATCATGGCTGGACGTGGAAAATGCTTTTGCCGGGGCCAGATGCAATTACATTTGTGCCTGTGAGTCACAGAGGATTGAGGGAGTCGCAGCATCACGTCATCATCATTCAGAAGCTGGAGAGCGCCAAAGAGGACGTTAGGTGGAGCAGCAATTTAAATGTTTTGCGGCTCTCAAGTTTTTTCTTTTCTAGTAAAACAGGTCCAGATGGCTCTTTGAATGATAAAGGTTGCCTACCCCTGGGTTAGGGGGATCTTGTGTAGATATTAATTGCATGGACCGCTTACCTACACAAGTGAATTAATGGGTTAGGTAATAAGGGGATATATAAAAACATAATTTTAATGATACTCAAATGATAAATAAAGGCTTCATTCTAGTGATTTATAAATAACTTGCTGATTACTTAGCAATGATTGGGAGAATCAGCCATACAGAACTTTCAGAAGGTAACTAATTCGCATGGATCTGCTTCTAAGATAGGGTTTACGGGCAAAGTAAGTATCCAGAACTTCTTGTTCTAAAGGCATGGGAGAGGAGAGTGAATTATTCTTTCCTGCTATTAAGTACTGACCTGTGTGCGAATGTAATTGTTGAATTTAAAAAGTATCTCAGTTTTGTTTAAAAGAACAGAGAAGTATAAAACACAATGTGAGAAGACATTTGGTTGCAAGAACATACTTTCTACTATAACAATGGAAGCTACAGTACATAAAGTCCTTNTTTATTTTATAATGCTCAATGTAACAATATACATTGGTATGCATTATGGCTACTTCTACTTTAACAAATATATAAATAACAATTTACATTTCCATGTCCATTACTTCTTAATTGTCACTTTGATGTCAGATACTGATATGAAGAAACCTCCTACTGTTTTATATTGCAATGGCTTTGTCTTCTCTTAGTTTATTGTATTAACCTAAACATTTATGGAGCAAAGCACAGTGAAGGGGACAGTGGNAAACAATTCACTGATTAAAAAAACAGTTAGTTATCCTCTAGAGAGAGGAATTGAATGCTGATATTTAGCCGGGTTTAGCCAAGAGTGAAGCTGAGTTTATGTTATTTACACTTTTCAAAATTTGAAAACAACATTTAAGTGAACAATTTATTGCATGAGTTAATATGATTAGGATTCTCAATGTTTGTTGGTGTTTAGAATATGACATTGAGTTGTCTTAAACACTTTGAAGGGGTTTTGCAGTTTTTATTATAAGACACTTTCTTTTCAAGGTAATTTGTAGTTCAATGATCCTCTTCCTGTAATTCTATAGGTCTTTCATTGTGTAAAAAAAATCCATTCAAGTAGCAGCTTCATCTCTTTTCTGTTAATGTTAAAAAATGTCACAAGTGATGAGTTTGGTAGAAAGAAAATTTCTGAATATGCAAATGAGGTAAAATGAGTTTTATTGCTTGGTGGAAAATTGATTTGAAACAACTCCAACTCGCATGAAAATGTCCTCTATAAAATTGATTCTCTCTGCTTTTGAAAGGATGTTTTTACATTGGATCTTTCTAATGGCTGTTAATGGTCATCAAAATTGATGCCCAGAAAACACTGTGGGAATTGAAGTCCATGAAATCTAATTTTAATAGCTTTTATTTTTACTGTTGAAGCTGCACCTATTCAAAACACCGAGCCTCTAAATTAAAACTGGGTAATTTACAAAGTCTACCGTTCTAGTGGAAGGAGACAAAAACTGTCTGTATGATTACTCATGCAAACAAAGTTATCGTTATTGTTATCCTACAATAAATTNGGAATCCAGTTAAAATTTATTTGGATAAAGCAACAGAAGAGCAGAAAATGATTATGAAATAAGGCAATATTTAAGAAGTGTTATAAAAATAAAAGTTTAATATTATTTCAGATCAAATATGGAAATGCTATGGTTTAAGTCATTCTTCATATATAAATAATAGGAAAAAATTATCAAAAAAGAACATTGTATTGGTCAGGTTTAACAAATCATATGAATTTAGAATTACCAGTTTTTGAAAGCTTGTTGTGGGTTACCCAAAAAATCAAAACGTAGTCTGGCAAGAGTCTTCCTTCATTTTTAGGGCAACCAGCACTTACCAGTGTTGGTAGAGGCATGCACTGCCTCCTCCCTCACCACCACCATGATAGCAATCCACCCTAGCATGTCAGCATTATCTGACATGCAAAAGTATGTTCTCCTGTTCATCCACATATAAAAAGGGTAATGGGGTAAAATATAGAATATGTTTTGTTTGAGGAACACTACAAGGTCCAACATTTGGAGTTCAAGAACCATTATATTATAAATAAAAAAAATGTTTACTATTTAACCACTCCATAGATGTACAGGGCAAAAGATACAAAATATTTTGAATTAGTAGTTACTTTCAGGTACAGGGACATTTCATTGGAGAATACTATTTGTAAAATAAATGNATTACCATTTTATCTAAAACAATTTCTTTTTGCAAAATAACATTTAACTTGTATTTTCTGTTTGTGCATAATTTTGTTTGCAACATTGCACAATTAATNAGAGATGCAGAATGACATTGGGCAATTACTTCCACTATTTATGCACTTCTAAATGTTATCTGCACACATTACCCAGTATAATATAATCATTTAAAATAAGAGATATTACTTTACTAAACATAAGAAACATTTGATTCTTAAATTCAGTAAAAGTTGCAATTACAGAGAAAGGGGTTGATATAGTGCCCTGAGGACTCCAATGTACCCTGAGCATTAAAACTATAATATTAACATTTATATAAATGAGTNGCTGAACTTTTTTTTGAGTAAAGCAGTGTTGGAAAAGGTAGAAGCACCATAAAATACTCTTGTATTGTTACAGTGAGGTTTAAAGCATAAATTGTTATTTGACGTTTAAATGCAAATGGAGACACATGCATTACGTTAACAATTCTCTTTTGTACCCACATCACCACAACATTGTATGTTTACTTGTTTATTTATAAATTATTATTCATTTATTTATTTATTATATTATTGTATTTCCAATTAGCATGGTATAAAACTCCATAAATCTTTAATAAAAAGAGAATAGCCAGCACCACTACTGTTACTACAGGAGGCATCAAACACCCTCAGACTATATTATTTCAAAACTGAGAGCTTGAATCTGATTGGTTGCTAACAGGTCTGCAACAGGTCATGGCCCCCAACAACAAGTTTTCCTTGTATACACAAACAGAGGTTACCCGTGGTAACAGACAAACTGTAGAGACATATACGCATACACAAATACCCAATAACTGACACCCAAAATTAAGGCAGAAATATAAACTAGACCTACTAATGTCAGTACTCATCAATAGAAACCACAGAACTAACTTATGTGATCAGAAACAGAATTGCAGGACCCAAGGATTTGCTTATTGGAACAGACCGACGAGAGATATCCAAGTGTACCACAGAACGGGAAAGAGAGTAAGTGCCTGGAGACAGGGGCCAAAAAGGACTTAAGCTGGGATGCAGGTACAAGGTATGTAACCCACAGAAGTAAGTAAAGGTAAGTCCAGGAAGGGCTTAACTCTAGAACCCAAAATACAAAAAGAAGACCAGGGAGGACTAAGGCAAGGAGGCAGAGAGCAGAGACGTGGCAGATAAACAGCAAGGCTCAGGCAAGAGAGATCAGCACATGGGACATAGCTATAACACATCGTAGAAACACATCACTATAACCCATGCTGATCAATGGAACTTCCGGATACAAAAAGGCAAGTGGAGCCAACCACCTACCATGGCAATAGCCAAACCCAAAATAATTGACATGTCAGCATGATATAATAGGTATGTGGCTGTGTCCTGACTTCTAGGCAACAGAGGGACAATACACAGGGCAGGACGGCAGCTACCAGTGGCAGGGAGAGCAGGCAAGGGTAAGTTGTTTATGTTGTGTCTTTGGTGAGGTGGGGGGAGAGATGGAGGTGAGGTGGGGGAAGAGATGTCCTTTTACATTATTTAACTCATATGTGGTAATATTAATAAAAAAATAGTTCTGAGCTACCCTTATTTTTTTTCTGGAATTTCCCTCTTAAAATGAAGATGCGTGTTATACGCCAATAAATACGGTAATACATATACCGTATATACTTGAGTATAAGCCGACTCGAATATAAGCTGAGGTTCCTAATTTCACCTAAAAAANCTGGGGTAACTTATTGACTCGAGTAAAAGCCGACCCCCCAGTACAGTATGTCTGTCTATCTTCACTGCAAAAGGCTTGTGTCACTCATGTCAGTGATGGATCATTACCCCCATAGGATTGCATTGTCTCTGGTCTCTATGTCCAGCTTCTATAGCTGCACATCCCTACATCATGACACCAAAAAAAGAAAAAAAAATGCACTTTCAGCTTAAAAAAATGTGCTAAAAAATTCGGCTTATACTCGAGTATATACGNTAGACTTTTTTGACTGTGTAACAAGAGCATAATTAGTTTATATATTTATGTCTTCTTTAATAAACAGAAAATATAAATGATAAATAGTTTTTATAATACAAAAACAAAGGGGCTGCAAATATACATTTTACAGTGGTTATTAAACAAAAGTACTAACAATATACAAATTCCATAGATCCAATGTTACATATTTTTTTTTTATTCATATATTAGAGATTAAAATGGTAATGAGTTTAGCTTGGGAAATCAAGAAGTATGGTTTTGATTATTACCTGGACTACAGGCTCCTACATGTAGCCAGTATTTAAACATTCTATGGAAGTGCGAGACTAAATTGTCAGAGTCTTTCAAACAGCATGCTGCAACGATTCCAGTGTGTGCAGTAGACTAAGCGGGTTCTCTTTCGGGGATCAGNTGGTTTGTTCTGATCCTATTGTATTCCCTCTGATTTTGTTCTCCTGGCCGTTGCACAGTCGAAATACATGCAGACAGAAAAAAAATCCTGTGTAATAATTCAACACAATTTTATTTCATTTGCCAATATTGGATCAGTGGTCACAAAGATCACTGATGCACATAAGCTCTATCAGATAGCTAAAAGAATATGGGGGAACTTGCATTTTTAAAACACCAGGAGAGGCCCAGATTGCTTATGTGTGGTATGTGTTAGTTCAAAAATGTTGTGTCAAAATGTATTGTCTCTTATTGAATGACATTTTCTCTTTATTGAAACTTTGAGAATTNTAATGCATGGTATTACTTAGAGGAACACAATCACCTTGAATATATGGTTAGATATTTAAGTGTATGTATTAATTAATAATACATATATTATTTAAAAAGTACAGTATGGAAAGTGGACTTGCCATTTGAGATGGGGCTCCTTGGTGTCACATCATAGCAACAACCAGAGTTAAAGCAGGTCATATAGCAGAATTGTAAAATGTGTACCTTTGTGTGAAGGGCTTTCATAAAATTTCCAAAAACATAATTCAGTGCATTGTTTTTTATGAAGCTCATTTTAGTTTTATATGCCCCAATAAAACTGAGAAATTAAAAAAGAACAAATGACGTTNAATTAGCATTTCAGTAAATGTGCCGTGCATTTAACAGCTGGAAGTTCCATTTTTATCATTTGTTAGCTGGTGTTAATGGGTATATCACCACAACATACTATGGGATTTAGCANTGATATACATTATGCTTTATTAAGTATATATGTATCTATATATATTTATGGATTGATAATAAAACAAGGAATGTGAAATAAAAAGATTATAGATGATTAAATCAGATGTCACATGTATCTCTATAAAAGTATAAAAAAGTAATGACTCAGCTGTCCATCCATAATAACTTATTTCTTATTACTGCTGAGTCTGGGATGAGTAATTTGCATCTGCATTCAATTAGCAGAAGGTTATTGCAACCACTTACATAGAATAAAAAGCATGGCAGGTTTTTATTTGTCACAATGTGTTTCCTAATTTGTAGAAATNTCTTGTTAATATTTGAGGCATCATGCCATCACGTTATATGCAGTAATTCCCCCAGAGTGCACTTTCCAGTTCAATGCAGAAGCTTACAGATTTTCAAGTGAATTAACTGCACAGGGACATCTGCCACTGAAGTAGTGTTTTGGGACATAAACTAAAAGAATTAGTGTTCAGAGATAACCACTTTAATGTGTACTGGACAAGTAACACATGTCGAAAATAAGACTACCTTTGAGTTATTTGTTCTAGTGAGAAGGTAGGTGAGTATTTTTATGTCACTGTATTGTCTTGGTGTGTGCAGGACAGAGAANCCCATAGAATGAAAGTGTGTTCATTATCACAAGTGGGGAAAATGGAATTGTGTACTAATGTGGACAGATTTCTGAATGCCCATTGCCAACATTTACATAATACATTTGTATGCACAGAACAGAAAATATGTCAATCTGAATGCTAGGAAATTTCCCAAGTCTCATTTCCCAGAAAAGATCATAACAGATATCCTTATATTATCATTTTTACTTAATTTAAAAATATTGTGGTAATGAACAATATATATAATAATGCATATATAATCATATGCATTTTGAAGGCATAAAAACGAGATGTTTAAAGTACAATTTTTAAAGGATTTCTAACATTTGTTCTCATACAGTATTGGTTTTATTTCTCTTATATCTGCTTGGTTTCTGCAACACAGTGCCCAGTTAGCCATCATGCTGCAGAGCTGTTATGCTGAGTTTTAGCATTGCAGGCCTGTTTTGTTGCTTTGTCCTCTCAGTTTCATTGGGTTTAAAGTAAGAAGCATATTGGATAAGCAATACGCTCATCAGACCATGTCAAACAGTAATGATCTGTCTAGCTAGAGTAATGAAAGTTTAAACCATCACTATATGCAGTCTTGCTATTTGCTTTGCCTCATTAAGTTTAAGAAATTGCTGATTTGTACTACTCAATGTACAATATCCAGACTAATGGAACACAAAATTGCTGAACTGCAAGATCGGAATTTCGTCTTTCATTGATATTCTTTGCCCTCTCCATCTGCTATATGACTTGTATATACTTTTGTGGGTGACTGTAGACTCTGTATACTTAATTGAATACATATTCCAGAATAAGTTGGTTTACTATATTGTTTAGCGTTCTATATTTCAGTGTATTTTATTACACATGCATTCTTAATGCACACCATGCAGTATATTATTTTTATATTTNCTCACAATCTACAATTGGTAGAAAAGTAAAATAATATGCATAGAAACCTTCTTTGAAATGTAAATGATCATAAATACTATAGTAACAACATATATTTTCAAATGTTAAGTTAAGTATATGCCATGTTTTGGAACATTAAGCAACTATAGATCAGATAAAGACCTATATCAACATGAAAAGTGAATATATCAAAGAGAACCCAACACAAAACCACTACTAAATATAAATGGAAACAAACTGATTTCCATGCATGAAGGAGAGTAGAGATAGCAGAATAATATATTTGTATACTAGATGTGAGAAAATATATAAAGCTACTTAGTGATTATTATTATTATTATTATTATTATTATTATTATTATTATTATCATCCAACATGGCTCTGCAGGCAGAGGGAGATTAAAGTACCATAGGGAAAGCAATGGGAATTCTATACATGTCACTTGCCCAAAATGTCAGCTTACACACACTGGATTGATGTTCTAGTGTATGTTCAAGTGGCAGAACTTGACAGAGCTGTATGCAGAAGTACTTCCAATCTATTGGAGGAAGAAAAGGTTTTAACCATTATGTAGTATCCTAATTTCCAATCTGTTCCCTTTTCAAGTTGATACCATGTTTATTATGCCATCATTAAGACAGTTTCATTCCCTAACAGTTTCATTTAATTTATTCATAATATAATTATAATTATATTTTGGTGATGTGCTGAATTTATTCATGTATACATTAATCAAAAGTTCACTACAATGCTAAATAAATTTCTTTTAGATGCATACTTTTTAATAATCTCAAGTAATTTTTCATCCCTTCATCAGATAAATCTTGCAGAAATAATTCAATTTAAAATGCTCTTTTCCTTAACATGTATTTAGAATTGGAATGTCTATATTGAATAATTTTATTTGGTGTACAATTCTATTTGGAATATTGTCTTGGCAGTTTCATTTAAAATATGAACAAAAGATTATACTGTGCCTTTATACTTTATATTTCTTTCGTTTTCCTTTCCTTTCCTTTCTGTAACATATCATTAATCAAAACCTGGTCGGGAAATACCTCTACATTTACATAAATATAAAATTGTATTTTTATGTTGTCTTTACAAAATTAACTTAAAATATCATAACCATGCCTAAACATAAAATGGAGTAACCAGTGGGTGGTTTATACTGTATGTGGTTATTTAGCTGGTATATAGGAACTGGCTCCCTGGTTGTGAAGTAAATTATTAATCAATGGATTGTTTGTGTCTGTACATGAAGTTTTGGAATTATTTCAACTAATGTGCATTTCAGTAGGGTTCTAATTGGGGGCGTATATGGTGGTATACCGTACTGGCACTTCTCCCACTGCTCAATGTTCTCTCTACCTAGCCTAGCGTAATGTTTGTGGGTGGGGGGGAAAGGTCAGGCCCAGTGGGTGGAACAACAAGTGCCCAGATTGTTCCATATGTGCACATCTGATGCTTGCGGAATTGGGAGGCCGGACCTAATTCCCGATCTAGCCCTATTTACATTAAACAAATCCCCAAAAATAAGTATAAATGATTTGGCATCTACAACCCGCAATCAATGCTTCTGCTGAGCAACCCATTCTATTCTTTATTCTACTAGACCAGTTTGTTGTACCCATTAAACAAACATTTTTATAATCATAATAATTATTATTTTTTTGAAAAATAATAATCTATTTTTATATTGTCTACTGTATGTAGGGCTCTTTCTTTAAGGAACATGTGCATGTTTATTGAAATTAATGTTATCTCCTTTTAAGTTATGCTTACCAACTTTACAAGAATGTCTGATAGTCTCTCATATTTTGGCCAGCAGACTTAGACACATGGAAGGCAAGCAGATTACTTATCCGTATGGTCACGAGCAATCGGGAGCCTTACAGCCAATTAGGAGGTCCTAACTGGCCGTGGATCATGGCCATTGCTCCCAATTGGCTGCAGCAATGGAGGATTGGAGTGAGGGGGTTATTTCCGGTGGCTGGAGGCTCCCTGATTCGTTGGCCCCTAGATGGAGGCCTATATGGCATATGCCTATGGCCGCCTATGTAGAGGGCAGCTATTATCTTTATGACTACAGTTTCAGTCTACATTTACAGTTAGTAAAAACACCAATTTACAATGCATTTAAACCTCCTATTCACATTGCTAAACTATGTAGATAAATCTAATCACATCTGTCCAAAATACCGAATTCATAAACAAATAAATAGTTAAGACAATATCAGCACTGAAAGCAAAATAGAATACTACTACTAAAAGTACTGTGTTCACTTCCTTTCCAATCCCATATAGCAAAGCATGTGAGATATAGGCGTAATGTCCTCAGTAGTTCTAATTCCTATAGGTAGGTGACAAAATAACATAATAATTTAGTGCCTTATTATTCTTAGTTTCCATTCATTAATGACGGTTGTATATTCTTAATGCATTCTTCACGCACTGACAGAAATTACCAATTACGTGTCCGGAGCCGTACCAAGTCCATGCATCTCTCTGTGGAAGGGTGTCCACCTCATACTGATCAGTGTTACAATTGCAAATTTCAGTATGATACTGTATGAACACAGATGAATTCTGCAGAAATGAATTGCCTGTCGTTATTGTAGGAAGATCAACCCCCTAGACATGATATTAATCTCTGATTTTCCAAATCCTTCATTTGTTATTGTATGTTCCTTCTCATATCTTGCGAATTCAGACTTTCACAGTGATGCCATTGTCCATCTATAAAAGTTGTAAATCTGTGTGAGAGTTGTTTGCACTATTCATGGATGTAACTGCAAACGAATTTGCTGTATAGATCCAGCTCAATATGACTGTTTCATAATAACCTGCAGACATCCATATGGAATCCAGTGGAATGGAATCCATACGGAATTCAATAATAGAATTACAGACAGAGCTTCTGGAAACTACCAAATATAACTACCAGTTTACTAATATATCTATCTATCTATCTATCTATCTATCTATCTATCTATCTATCTATCTATCTATCGTTTTGTGGATATATATATATATATATATATATATATGCTGGAACTGGCTCTCCACTCAAAGCAAGGTATATTGCTGAGGGTGGTCATTGAACAATGTTGCAGGAGAGAGGAAAATGCAGGCACTCAACAGACTTGTTTAGCAAAGCAGTAAGGTTGGTTTATTGCATAATCATGNNCAACANAATNGCCANCGTTTCAGTCACAGTGGGTGACTTTCATCAGGGCAGCATAACAGCATAATGAGACAAAATCACAAAACAGCAACAGCAGACAAAAATAATATTATTAAAAAATATTAAATGTGTGTGTAGTTTTTTTTAAATGATTAATTAAAACCCAGCGACCGCCAAATTCTTTGAATCAGATCCGTAGGCACTACACAGAACTTGTATAGTGGGTACAACTTTTATTTATTGAATTAGTTTGTTATCCAACGTTTCAACCCCATAATATGCGGTTTTCACCTGGTATATCAAAATACAAGCAGGAAGACATATATATGTAAAAAACTATTCAGTTTCAAATACTGTAACTATCTTATTTTTTTACATAAGCAATAACACATAGAGCTGTTATGAACAAAAAGGTTAAAGTTTANCATTTGTATTGAGCTTAATTGATTGCATTTAAATTACAGCAAATTGCTTCAGTTCTTTCTTCAAAATTGATCGATAGTAACATAATTGTCAAGGCAGCCAAGCAATTAATTTTAATTAAGAAGTTAATAATGCATTCAGCTAGATAGATAACTGTTATATTTTAGTATAAGAATATTTCATATATGCACGAGATATTGTAGAAAAAGGTAGCATACCTCTCAACCAACCTGAATATTTGATCCCAAACCTACCCAGATACATACATACTGATACAATTTACATGCAGCTCTATGATTTTCATCTCAGATTACAAACAGTTTTTTTTAACATAGAAACATAATACCTAAAGTAGGGACCTAGTCCTGATCTAATAAACCCAAGAGAGTTCCACAGGAATGCAGTGATTGCCAGTGCTTGTGCACTGCATACACCCAGAACCAGGAATTGTGTCTGCCTTTACTCTGTACATATGGATCTAGGCCTGATGGACATTGAAACGAAACAGCATGGGTTGGACATGAGCGTAGAATTTAAGGAATGTTTCTGAACACAGAATTGGGGAGGATTGGGCATTGAGAAAATACAGTACCTACTTTGTACAGAAAAATATGAAGTATATAATATATAAACAATTATATATAATATATAAAATTATCAATTTGGAAATGTAAAAGTATTTAAATTATGTTCTAGAAATTTCACACCAGTGAAGATCAGAGAGGATGCTAAAGGTTAACTATAGCTTTAATCTTTTGCCATCTTCATGAATCATGCGGTTTTTAATTAATGTCATTAAGGATTGTCAAAGGCAAATCAATTTATGAATTACAGCGGCAGCATGAAAATTAGAGCAGAGACAAGAGTAAGAACACAAACAGTTTCAAGGTGGAAAAAGTATTTCAGTAAAGCAAACAGCTGTGATTCTTGCTTGAAGTTATACTAAATGGACTGCTCTATTTTTAAACATGAACTATTTGGGAGAATCACAATTATAGCAATATAATACACAGAAGCAGTAGCAAATAATAACAATATTATATTATTATATTATAATATTACCATGTGTCTTTGTGTTGTAGACTGCCAGTCTACTCTTTAGCTGGCCATACACTATAAGATAAATTGTTCCAGTCGAAAGATTTTTGAAGAGTGGGCAAAACCATGTGAATTTCAGGGGAGGTAAATTGAATTCATTGCAATCAGTAATACAGGTGAGAGATGATGTTTCACAAGTCTAACAGTGTAACAGTAACACCCTTGCTTTTACTTACTTTCACAAACCTTCCCCTTTCACTAACCTCCATTCCCCACAGCCTAACCCAAAACCACAGCGTAAAACTAACCCTCTTCGCTCCNGCTCCCACACCCTTCCCTGAAGTCTAACCCCATCCTTCCCCTCTCGCAGAAAATNTAACTATTATAACTATTCAATTAAAAAGACATTTGAAAGTGCTTCAGGTAAAAAACTTGTTCANTATGAAATGTAGGTACAAGTAAATCCAGGTAAGATGTTATATGCCTTATTGTTACATATTAAATCCTGTGAGAGTTGATAAGAAAGTAAGTATTACAATGCCTCTGCTATTACATTTCACGTTGAAGACTCTTATACACTTTTTTTTATTTGAAATCAAGCCATATAAATCTGATCTGCCTGTGCTCTCAGGCATGCAAAGCTCTTGTAGGCTAATTAAAGCACAGCTTTTAACTGTATCGTGTCTTTTGCTACACAGTATAGGTATTTTGATGCTCATTTTTTTTTAACACCCTTATTTGATCAGTATTTGGCACATTAGCTAATGTATCAAATGGAAAATGTGAATTGATGTTTTTAGAAAATAATCTATTTTTGCCATTTTTAGTGGGCTTATAGCTGGCATAAACCTCCTTTGCTAATGCTTGAGTACGTGCAAAGTCGGCCACACTTCCCATCCATACCATCCCAAAATAAGGAAGGAGCAGATTCCGACTTTGTTAAAAACAATGCACATACATACACTATCCAGGTTCTTTATTGATCCAGATGGAAAATGTCCTTTCCTGTTTTTAAGTACGCGAGGTGCTGAAAATATAGTTGGGTANGGTTAGAAGAGTCCAAATACAATATATTCACCAATATGTATCTAGGCGCTGCTACAGTTATAAATATGTTGTTGTCCATATACAATATTTCAGTTGCGATAGAAGAATGTTGTATGTAGATGGTCTCAGTGTCACCAAATCTCAAAAGAAGAGAGAAGACCGACATAGTGAAGGATCATTAACTGAAGTTTTTCTGGTCTTTCTTAGACCTACTCACATTTAGCGTGTCTTGAAAATCTGCACGTAATCTGTTTCTTTCAGCTCCCTCGATGTTTCCTGGGCAGGTGTCTGGCCGACCGTCTCTCCGCCTTGGATGATGACGTCACTGCACCTTCCACCACACCTACGGGGCTGCTATCCATCCAGAATGGCGTCACCGGCTCCAAAAAAGGGGCAAATATAGTGTAGGATGTATTAGCTCATATCTCCCACATATGCCCAAAAGGCTTACATTAACATTCTCTTGGTCTTTGTGCCAGAATAAATTGCTATTGTTCCTCCTTGTGGNTTTCCTTTTCTTTCAAGTGTTCCCGATGTATACTTCAATATAGGGTTACGCTGGTATTTTTGACAATAAGAATTTCTTTATTGTATACCATAAAATAAATAAAAGGTGTAAGGACTAGACCGTGGCAAGTTGTACAAAAAGGAAAGCAGGCAGGCACCGCTTAGAGAAAGGGGCCCCAATTCTGAACGGAAATACTGCCGCTGAGCTCACCGTCTACCTTATAACGCTTTAAAAACCACCACCAACGCGTTTCAANGCGTCCTTGTGTCTTTTTCAAGGTGGTATGTGGTAGTAACCNGTATTCTTTTATACCTTCTAGCTCCTCCCTGTGTTGTTCCTTATTGGTTCATTCTCGCTTTGGTAAAGACTTGTCTTATTAACCCCTCATAATCCTAGTGGGGATATAGTAAATAACTAGTGCCGTATACATTAACCCCTAGTGATCCTGGTAGGGATATAAAGTGACTCGTGCTGTATATAAATTTAGGTGAAAGTTACACGTATTACATCTAGTATCCGGGTATGACATAAGAAAGTGACTGGTGCTGTGTGAACTCTAACGGTTCAAATATAAGTTAGGAAGACGAGTGACCATGCTGTATGTTATGATGAAGGTTGCTTCAAACTAGCCTCTAGGTGCTATACATAAAAGGTGCTTTGTGCTATATGTGACATATTCTAATAGCGAACATAGGAAAGTGCATGATGTGTAAGGTGTTCTGGCTCATGTTAGTAAATTCTTAATGAAAGTGCTATGTGCAAGTTCAAATTTAAAATTGGAAGACAGGTGGCCCATGCTATATGTTATAATGAAGGTTACTTCTAATTAGCCCCTGAGTACTTATACATAGGAGTGTGCTTCCTGCTATGTGTAACATATTCTGATAACAAATAAAACATAAAGTGCATAATAGATAAGATGCTTTAGCTCGTGTTGAGAAAGCCTTAATGAAAGTGCATGTGCATGTGCATGATTATAAGTTTAGCTGACCATCAGATTGTGTAATGTATTACTAACAGAGCTCTTCTAATTCCTATCTCAATCTGCACAATCTTACAATTTTTGTTTAATGTTTAGTACATTTATCTTTGTCATTTGTTCTGTATGTTCGGTGCATNTTTTCCCTGCCTACGGATACATAGGCACTTGTTTTAGCAGGTTGAAAATGGTAAGGTGTTATTTGGGTTTTTCATAATCATCGCTTTCCTCCAGGAGACACGCTCATGTCAACTCCTCCTTCGGGGGCTCCCTAGATTGCTAAGAAGTGAGGGGTGTCAATTCTCTTTAGCGGTTCCCTACTCGATAGATGCTGGCGTCATTGACCCTCAGGGGCAGTTCCTGATCCTGTGAGTGGCCATAGGTACTGAAATATTCACTGACTGATCAACGCCAGCCCTGTATCTCCAGCACAAATTAGGTTCCGTTATGACATTTCCACAACCCAAGATTGTGTGATCCACTAGGCTGTCCATTACACTGTCTCAGTGACCAGGAATCTTTCTATGGATAATTGGTGTAATCTGCTAAAAAATTGCTTTTTTAACCTGTGGATCCCAAGAATGCCATCTATAAATTGACACTATAAATTGATCCAGACATGCTTGACT
>JABWIB010006809.1:0-12917 GCA_016617825.1 Platyplectrum ornatum
AGCAGGGTTGTTAGCTGTGGATCTGAATTACCCAGGTAATTAACCCTGTTCACAGTGCTGAATTACCCTGGTAATTCACAAACTACCCTGGTAATTCACAGACTACCCTGGTCAACAACGTTCACACTGAACCAGGGTAGTTAGTGGTAATTTTAGTGTCGTTCACACTGAGTACACTACTGGGTAGTTCATTAAACCCGGGAAGTTGACTGAAATGCCCGGGTAATAGACTTCTGTGTGAACGGGGTATATGAGGTTGATTCTATTCTTTTCGCTGCCCCTGTGCGTAAGGGGATAAACATGCTCATTTTTTGTGCGGCTCATAGATCCATGTATAAAAATGAGCGAGATTCAGCTACCGTAAGTGCACAACCAGTTTTTCCTGTCTCCACTGGAGAGTGATTCGGCCTCAATGAGTGCTGTTTGTAATGAGGTAGTAAGACATTTGTACAGTGTTACTTGGATCATATAATCGCTTGTTAATAATTATACATAATTGGTTTTATATGGTGGACAGTGTTAGGAGAACAGGAGGAAATTTACACCTGTATGGCATAGGAGACACATTTCATCTGTTAAAGTTAAAAGGTTACGTCTCCTAGCCCAACTCTTAAAACCAGTATAAAAGTAACACTGGTCAGTATCTGTGTTCAGTAATCAAAAGCAAAGTATTCTCCCTGCATGTAATGAATAAAAGGATTATGACCCCATACATTTCATCATGGGTTTTCCAGGATATTCCTTCCCACTAGCGTTTATCTGTGGATTCTATAGCTTCCTCCATTCGTGACATGCACAGTGCTAAACCACCATGAGAGAGGTAAAGCCAGTGATGGTGTTCTGGGGCAGAAAAGATTTTTAGTGGTAAGAAGTCATTTTTGGCCAGATCGAGACTTGAAATGAACACTGGTTTTACTTAACTAATAAATCTAACGTTGATTCCTCTCCATATGGTGGGGAGACCACTTCCCCCATACAGAGGGGAATCTGCCACCAGGACATCCTAATATATCCAGTTATGTTCTAAACAAAGTATAACTACATTATGGTCACACAGTAATTGTAATAAACATGTTCCTGGTCAATTTCTCATATATACATAAACATGTAAACATCATACATTTGTGTCGGTTTTTTTTTACATTTTTGTTGTTTTATTAAACTAGAAGGAATAACTTCAAATGATATACAATAATGTACAAGACAGATGTAATTATATAAATGTAGAATTACACTAGAACGTTTGTCTTCAAAGGTCATAAGCAACATTATAACTTTCATAAAAAAAATCTACTTTATAAATAACAGTAAAGGCTCCCGACATGCAGCACAATGTACAGCGTTTTATGGCAAAAGTGCATGGAAAGGTCAACAGGTTTGTTCTGAATGTATTATTTTGCATATGTTCAGTTTTTTTATGCTCATGCTGTTATATGTTCAGTCTTGTTAATAATGGTGTGTTACATAATCAGTTTTGTTGTGAATCTATTGTTATATGTTCAGTTTAGTTGTGAATGTACTAATACATGTTCAGTTCTTTTAATTATGATGGACTGTAACCAGAGTGGGTATACCAAGTGGGTATTTAAAAGTGGGGGTATAAAGGAGGGTATAGAGGAGAACATTTATCACAAAATCGCAGGTCCTGATGGGAAGGGGCTGAGTTTATTGGGTAAAAAAGTGTTGGTATACTATACTGGTATATACCAGCCCACTTTGAGCACTGGTGCCAACAGATAAGATGTTCCTTTACTAATGCTCCATAGCCTAACACTCCCCTTCCCAGAACCTAACCCTAACATTTCCCTCCCCGTAGCCTAACCCTAACCATCTCCTTCCAGGATCTGTTCCCTCCCTGCCACTTAACCCTAACCTTTCTCATCTACAATCCTTCCTATTTCTGCAACCTAATCCTAACCCTCTTCCATCCCTCCCCTCCCAGTAGTCTAAACCAAAAGTCCCCTTTTACACTTCACCCCCTCCTTGTAGCCTAACCCTCCCCTTATACTCTCCATCTGAATGTATAAGATGCTGAAATGGGGATATTTCAGCAAAGTAAATAAAAACCCCATAAATAAATACATTTTAAAAATACAGAAAATTTAGCTGACAGCTGTTTGTATTTCTAAAATATAAGTCTGGTACCAGGGAATGCATTGTAAGTGTACTGTTATATCAGCAGTTTTATAGTGAAGGTACGGTTATATCTGCAGTTTTGTTGTGTACTGCTATAATGTACGGTTAAGCTGAGGCTTTGCATCAAATGCACTGTACATGTAATAAAAAAAATGAAATCATGTTTACTGCAGAAAGTTCTTAATCATAATTGTTAATAATCCTTCATTAGACTGCTAATAAAATATTATTAATATCTGAAAGCCTGACACCAATATAATAATCTATGAGGGATAGATAATGTGAATGTCCATAGAAAGATCCTCTGTGTTGGTGAAAATACAGATAACTTTAATATTTCACTTTTTCACTTTAAACTGCAATTGTTTATATAGTAGATTTCTATCGTGCAAATGATTGTCTCTTTACAGGTTTCTACCATGAAGTGCTGTAAAGGGTATTATGAATGATGGAAATCACATCTTCCCAGGATAGGGTAGTGATAATTCATTTATAGCCCATTACATTACAAAAAAAGAATATTTAAAAGTTTAAAACCAAACTCATGTCTTCCATTTAAATATACATTCTTATTTACCTTTTTAAATCACAATATCATAGTAGTAAATGCAATAAAGGGACCAACAAATGTAGCCAAATTATTACATATATTTACAGTTGTGTTTTTCAACTTATTACATTGTACATTTTTTTTTCAAAGCAAAAACTCAACAACAATATAAGCCACACCAACCGATTGCCTATATACTTCAAGTAAAAAAGTTCTAATAGTTAGAGTGATGGCTACAGCCACAAATATATCATTACAATACAGATTTCCAGGTGTATATGGAACTTAGGACCTGCTTCTGCATGCACATGTCCTATGGACTATTACCTGTTATGTTAAGGTAAAAATATATATTAAAAATAATAATTTTTTTATTTTTTATTTCACATTTTTTATTTTTTTTACTATTATACATTCATAAAAGCCGGCAGTGGTTGGGAGTAGTTGCCGACTTTTATGAAAGCAGCGATCGCTGCATTACAACATTTTGTAACCTGGAGGCTCTGCAATCTTGAGACACGCGCAGGGATGCAGGTCATATGGAACGCCCCTCTACCAGCGCTCTATTCAGAGCTGCGTTTTTCAGGTCCTTAGATCCCTCTGCCCTTTTTCATTCTGTGGGAAACTGAGTTACAGGACACTTAAGGTAGGCTTACAGCAGTGTAAGTGCAGCTAACTCTGCACAAGATAGGGCAGTTCAGTCCTCTCATTTGTGCAAACTACCAGAGGTCTGTATTCTGTACATTATTCTAAACTTACCGGGACCCAGAGAGGAGCAGAGGATCACAGGTGCCGGATCTGGGGCAGTTATAGGTCAGTCTGCTGCTCACCATCAAAAAGGCTCTAACCTTTCAAAGTGCAGCATTACCATACAATTAATCTCCTGAATACATTCAAACAACACATGCAATGAAAGAAAACAATCCACATTTACATAACACCTTACCAGCAACATCCTACACAGGTGTTTACGAGTTATAACACACTCAAAAGAATCTCAGACAATTTATCAAGTACATACCAGTCCTGAGGAATTTTTCTTTTATACATAGCACTTTGCTTTCATTTTTATTATTAATAATGTCAAATTAGGAATGAATAACAGATTTCAATTACAAAGGATACTTGCTAAAGGCTTCTACACTTTAGGAGTTAATTAGATCAGCTGTTCTGAACCTTTATTTGGAGAGTACTAGTTATTCACTATGGAGTCAGTACTGTACTATTGAGATAAGAGACCACTCCCCTCGTTCATAGGTCCATTTGAATGCCAGAACTTACCTATATCAGTGTAATGAAGGAGGTGAAGAATTGCACAGTGTCACCTTCCTGTGGCTTATATGTCCTGTGACTCCTCCTAAAAAGATAAGGGAGAGCAAGATACTAACCAGATGGGTGATGAACAGGTTCATCCATGAATTCATGAAGTCACTAGCAGGTCATGAAGGGTGAGTACTTCATTTTTAGTGTAGGATGAGTTTCAGCTCTTTAAAAATCTGAATATAGTATTTCATTAAGTTTTTATTTAAATTTTATTATTACTTTATCAGCGACTTCTTTGCTAACTAGAGGGATGGCAATCTGTGCTGATATGATGAGCCCTTCCGTCAAAGTCAGGATGGTCGTCCAAACCTCCTCCTTGATCAGAAAGATGTAGAACTGTAGTTGGAGGTCAAAAAAATCTAACAATCAGGGCCCATCTATGAATGCTCAGCGATTTCATAACACAGGGTGCCAAGGAGCGCCCTTCAGTAAGAGCTGCTAGTGACTTCATGAATTCATGGATGAACCTGTTCATCACCCATCTGTATAGTATCTTGCTCTCCCTTGTCTTTTTAGGAAGAGTCACAGGACATATAAGCCATAGGAAGGTGACACTGTGCAATTCTTCACCTCCTTCATTGCACTGATATAGGTAAGCTCTGGCATTCAAATGTACCTATGAACGAGGGGAGCGGTCTCTTATCTCATCCGCATGATCATCTGAATAATACAGGGCATATGTTATGCAAAGAGGTACCTGACCTGACTCCATAGTGAATAACTGGTACTCTCCAAATAAAAGTTCAGAACAGCTGATCTAATTAACTCCTAAAGTATAGAAGCCTTTAGCAAGTATCTTTTGTAATTGAAATCTGTTATTAATTTCTAATTTTACATTATTAATAATAAAAATGAAAGCATAGTGCTATGTAAAAAAGAAAAATTCCTCAGGACTGGTATGTACTTAAATTGAAACCTAATTGTCTGAGATTTTTTTGAGTGTGTTATAACTCATACACACTTGTGTAGGATGCTGCTGGTAAGGTGTTATGTAAATGTGGATTGTTTTCTTTCATTGCATGTGTTGTTTTAATGTATTAAGGAGATTAATTGTATGGTAATGCTGCACTTTGAAAGGTTAGCGCCTTTTTGATGGTGATGAACAGCAGACTGACCTATAACTGCCCCAGATCTGGCATCTGTGATCCTCTGCTCCTTTCTGGGTTGGATTTACCTCTGCTCTAGTTTTTGTTATGGACTGTCACCTGAAACATGTTGTACCAGGGTTCGAAGTGGGGGTGTATACGGGGGTATGCCCAGTGGCGTAGCAATAGGGGTCGCAACGGTAGTAAGTGCGACCGGGCCCTTAGAGCTGGAGGGGCCATATATAAAAAATTTTTACTGCAGGCTGTCAGGTGGAATGTGTATACAGCGTTCAGTGTGTAATGTTCCAGACACGCTGCTATCAGAGTGCAGGACTGAGCTCAGCTTTCACTTTCGGGGGAGGACACACACATCAGTCTGCTATACTGGAGTTATCACCACCATTACCCCTCCTCCAGGACCACACCATAGAGCAGCGTTAAGTCACTTAACCCCTTATTCAGGCAAGTGGACTTAAGAGGCAGCGTTGACACTACTTCTTGAAAGAGAAACCACCACACAGACAGAAGTCACATGGGGGATGATCCAGGGTTGCACTGTGAAGGGTGCAAAACATTTTATATCAATCTCATGAAAATATNNCNNTNTTTTTGCATAAAGAGCTCGAAAAACTCCATAGCTTTATCTTATGTAATTAGAGTTGAGCTCAGAAATCTCTGGAAACAGATTTAATTTTTGAAATTGTATTTTTGTTATAAGGAAGGGGGGGGGGCGAGGTTGAACTTTTGCACCTGGGCCCATAAACCTTTAGCACCTTTACCAGCACTTCTCCCACTGATGTAACAGAAATACTACAAATCTCCATTGACTTTTATTATATTTAGTGTTTCCATACCGCCACTTCTGAATGTCCATACCCCCACTTCTAAATTTCCACTTCGACCACTGCCGTTGTACACGTCCAGGCACAGAGTCTAGTCCTGACATTTGCCACTACAGGTGGGGATAGGCTTGCAGCTGCATGATCACCAGCAGGGATGGAGAGAGACAGACTGATTACACAGAACAGACCAGATTCTGACTAGATGGACACTGCACAGCAGACTGGACCCATATTACAACATCTCTACTAGGGTGAACAGATCTACAATAACAGAAAGCACATGAGATACAATAGACATGGTGAAAAAACAGTGCAATAAACAAGCACAAATGGAAAGTGCAAATAATACCCTGTTAACATAAAAGCCAGTGTGTAGAGCTGGGGAAATTGTAGGGGCAGTGAAAAAAGGACCGTTCAGATGAGCTGAAAAAGCCATTTTTTTGTAAAAAAGCAGGATCTGCACTGTTCACATTGAACCCTGCTATTTGCTAACAGTACACATCATTACTCAGAAAATGTGCAGTGATTTGCTGTGATTGTTTGTTTACATAAATGGAGGGGGAGGAGGGAGAGACAGGCATTTTTGTGCTGGAAACAGCTGACTGTGTGAGCCAATCAGCGCTGCACAAACACAATGGGAGAGAAAGCCAGCTATGTAGTGTTCACGCTGACTGAAAAAGCCGGATAGGAGGCCAAAACCCCTTCTAAAAAGCAGGCTCTGAACACCAGCTTTCAGTAGGCAGCTTTTTGTAAGTGGAGCGTTCACACTGAGTTTACCCGGCTTTTTCATCAAAAAAGACAGTTAATTTGAGGTAATGTGAACAGGGTATAACTAGCACAGATGGAAACAGTGCAAATAACTGGCACAGATGGTAATAGTGCATAATAATAATATTAATAATAATAATAATAATACACCACATGACATGACAGACCTAACCCTAGCAGCCAGGAAATGTAACTGGCCAATCCAATGAGAATGCGAGAAACCCAACCAGACACAAGCCATGTTGTAGTGACGCGTAGCAGCCATGACATGTGACTACTGCCACCAATGAAGAGCAGTCAATTCCTGGGTCCAGGTTCTCAGTTCTCAGTACATCTACTGGCTGCTAATACAGCTAAGATACAAATAAGATGCAACAATTATGGTATTATATACTTCTTTCTATTTTCTTCATTACATGTATTGTATGAACTGATTACCAAGATGAAATATAATGTTCAGCAGGGTACCCCACATTTTATTTGTCCATAAGCCCCCACAAATTTTAATGTACATGTTTAATTGTGCACAATATGTAATCGTGAGTCCCCTAATTTAATCACTTCTTCTTCTCATTCAGCCCTGTTAATAAAGTTTTTGCAATCATGTATACATCTCTAGAGTAATTTAAATGTGATTCCATATCTATATAATTAATAACAGTAATAAGAAATATAGAAAACATATGTACCACAGGTCTCTACACAGGGGAAAAATAGAAAACTTTAATAAGGTATTTCACTGTGGCATGTGAGGCTGTAACAGGCGACTAATAGGGTTCATATTTCCTCATCTTAGCTATGTTTCTCTGCTTGGAATTTTAATCTTTGTTATTTCATCAAAATCCTAATAAATATTGTGGCAAGGGAATAGCAAGATGCATTATTATGCTTTTTATCTTGTTGACAAAATTCCCTGTGCAAAACAATTTGTTCATAATGATACTTTCATATCTATGCCATAATAATGTAACACTGACATCAGACTGGAGCTATCTGAATGCAAGCTTATGTAAAGTCTCTATTTGGTTAGCAAATCTATATTTATTGCAGAATAAATAGAAGTTGCTTCATGGTGTCTTTGCAATTGTTTTAGTAATTTAATATAATAAGGATTTTAGAAAATACAGTTTTTCATCATAAAGAATAACTATAGCTCAATGCTTAAAGTGGTTCTTACCAATTAGCTAAAACGTACAATATATTTTTCTTGTTAGAGCGGTTTGCACTGCAGTGTTTAGATTGATGAATAACAAAACACAATGCGTAGTGAATTCTTATTAGGGCATACAATTCTGCATGGAATACAGCGAAGCTTTTAAACATGCTTTTAACACTCATCATCGTCTTCATGCTATTTTGTATATATCATTAAGGATGGGATTTTATGTGCTTTTAGTTGTATGAAAATGTATTTACCTATTTATGAATTAAGAGAGCTATTATTGTAAAATGATGACTGCTTTGGCTATTTAGTGTTAGATCTAAGATCCCATCCGGTCCTGACTTCCACATCCACCATGCGCCCACCCCCGGCATATAGAACATTGTTCCATACCAAATGATGTCTCCCGCCCACCAAAGGTATGCTAGGATCTATAAAGTTTTTCGGGTCTCTCATTGGGATAATGTAAGTGCTGCTGTACCCCTTTTCCGCAGAAGATGACCATATGACTGCCCTGCTCTATGTTCGCATGGAGAACTGAATCCAGTCTCTAAGCATTGTAAGCATTAAGCTTACTCATTGGCTGGCTGTGTGTCCCTATGTCCTTGACTACTCTTACACCTCACAGGAACAGTGGCTTCTTCTCCTGGTACTACACCCAACTGGTGTACTCTACTAAATCCAAGTCTCTCCCAAACTGTGGAAATATATTTATTATTTGCTAACTTCAAAAACTCAAACAGTATGAATCATGCAGAGAGACAACTGCGCTGTTATTTTGGTTATATCCTACACTTAATCATCTGCATAAAATGACACCTTTTCTATCTTTTCGCCTTTGTGGCAGGGTTTGGCTTACACAGCTAGACCCGACCTTAACTCTATATAGTGGACATGGTCAATTACTACTAACGTAATGGCGGTGGGGGGGGGGGCAGGTCACAGCAGGACAAGCACACGGAACATAGTTCCTGAGAAATTACTTCACAAGTTTTCTAAGCTCACTAGGACAATTATCTCCTAACATAGTGTATGGAGACATATGATAGCAAAAGCAACATACTAACTAATAAATGGAAACATTATGTCTAACTTCCCATTCTGAGGACTTCTTCTACATGTATTTACCATACAATTTGATAATATTAGCTATTCAGTTCTGCAATAATATAGCAGCTACAAGTCATTTTATTCACTTGTTATAACTGAAGCGATTTGTACAAGTTCAGAAAAGACTTTCTTATAAGTGAGGATGATTAATTGTGCAGCTGTTTGCTTTGTTCTTATCTGTTACCTTCAGTAATACAAAGCGCTCCTCTGAAACACATAAAAAGGCCTTATCTTGCACCATTCCATAGTTTAATTCAATGGTCAGAGTGTAAAACATACTTGTGATATAAAAATAAATAGATCTAAGAATTTTATGGTTGATATCTTTAAGCCGGCCATTCACAAGGCGATATTTGTGGAAATCATCTAGTGTGTGGGCAGCTTAAAATAAAAAACGACAATAAAAATGGTTTTAAACACTTCTTTTCTTTTTTCACAATTTGTACTTTGGTTTTAATATTTTGCTCATTTTCGATATTATGTTTAGCCCTATAATTTGATTTTTAATATTATGTCGATAAAAATGAAAGTTTCATGTATAAAGGGTGTAGGAGTATGAACACCTACGATGTTAAAGAGGGCACCCACAAGAGAACCACCTTTTTGATGCTGACATATAAGTTCTGAGGAAGCACCGCCCGTCAAATTGTTGATTACAAAAAAAGTATTGGGCATTATCATAACATAATACTTCTATTATGGATCTCCAGATGTTGTCAAACTACACATTCCAAAATGCATTGTCAGGTATCAACTGTCAAAGCAACTATTAAAGCAGGTAAAGCATGCTGGGATTTGTAGTTTGACAACTTCTGGAGAGCTGCAGAAGCCAACATGTGAAAACATCTACACCCCTTAAATACACATTAAAATCAAATAAACTTACCTTAGTCATGCGCCAGAAATGCCTAAGCGCTAGAACTCGCTGCTCAATGACCAAGAGCATGGAGGTGGAAAACAATTTGAACTGCATTGGCTGTTGAGGAGTCATGGTAATCAGGTATAACGCTGTACATCAAGCCGCCCATACATAAAATGATGCTCCAATAATAAGCAGCTGTTTTATACAGTCCTGTATGTGTGAAACTATTTAATTCGTCTCTACAGTTGTGTGTATATTGATAAGCATGCTATGTGCTCAATGTGTGAAAATAAGATATATGCACTAATAAGGTAGACGCTGTTTCACATGCTTAAAACTGTCTATTCTCTGGTCTATTATGTACTACTGAACTTACAAGCATAAAGGTACAGGTGCGCTAAACTATGTTGAATTGCATAGGAGGTAAAATTAATGATATGCATGAATGCATGCAGGGAGAACACAGACACTAACCAGTAACACTGGCCAATACCTTACTAAAAAATGCAAAAATAAAGTATTCTCCCTGCATGCAAACACTGACATTCATTTTACCTCCCCTATTTACCCACTTGTGTCACTTGTGTCAATAGTACGTAGGCTGGATCTATTCCATTGTTTGCAACTAATGAAATATACCTCCCCTGCAATTCAACATGGTTTTGCCTCCTTNCTACTTTACGCTCGTAAGTTCAATAGTATGTAAGGACAGGCTTTTTTAACAGGACAATAAAATCAGCTAGTAATCAGCTAGCACCAACAGACCATAAAACATGACTCCCTGGACTGTGACTCTTCACCCTTTTATAGTAGATTGTTCGTTACTTACTATACACTATACTGAAGGAAGAAGCCTACTTACATGTGGAAGATATCTCTCCAGTGCTCTCCAGAGTCTAGGTTTCTGCTCACCTCCACTAAAGTGACAACTTCAGAGGTTATTTAATGGATCTTCCAGATTCTGTCAATTATTTGGTGCACTCCAGTAACTAACAACTAAAACATGATAAACTGTATCTCTAATCTTGCTTTTTAGAAATTTCATATTGGATTTCCATTTCAATCTTGGTTTTCAGCAATNTTTTTACTAGAATTGAATATGTGGCTATAGTTTATGCCAACAGAAAAGTGTTTTTTCAAAATCAAAACAGAAAGTAGAAAATAACTGTAGAGTTTACAAGAAAGAGCTTCACTCCTTATATATCAGCGCTGTTTACCTGCAGCTTCTGTCACACTTCGTTGAGCCCAATAAAGTCAATGTTCTTTACCAGCAGAAGGAAAAAACATGTTATAATGATTATTTGAGAGTAAATCTGGCTCTCTATGTTGTTTCTCGTTTTGTTTTATGTTACACAATATAATGCTGAAAAACACCTCAAAGCTGACTATAAACCATTATACACAAGAGGCCAGATTCAGCTTTTCACTCTCATGACTCATTTTACCTCCCCTGCAATTCAACATGGTTTTACCCATGAGAGTGTAAGTCATGAGTGAGTGTAAGTTATGAGAGTGAAAAGCTGAACCCAGCCCGAGGAACGCTTTAGCATTTGGCTACTTGAAAGCAATGTCCTGGATCCAGCTGGATACAGCCTTCCATGNAAGCGAGGGGAGGCCTATCTTATCATTTTTAACATTTCTGAGCTATCCTCAAATATAATTTGATGAGTGTGCCTGAACTGTAATGTTACCATAACTCCACCAGCAACTGCAATCACCTCACTCATGGTAACAAGTCAGAAAGACGATCAGTAGTGCAATTGCATCAAATACACAGTTACACAGTTGGGTGAGCAGGTACAATTAGAGATAATTGCAGGTACACTTAGTATGTGTTGTTCTTTCCTTGGATATCATATTGTAATGATTATCTAACAGGTGAAAAATATAATCCAACAAATATTACACATCAAGATCAGCTTATTGTTTTGCTTGCCAATTTTAAAGGGGCGACTAAGTAATAAGATTACTTTTTTTTAACTTTAGATAAATTATTCAAATAAAAAATAAAGACTTTTCAAAGCTGTTAGAAAATCTGATGTGTTGGATAATGTAGATGAAAAGGTATTTATTTAATAATATCAAAAGACAATGCAGACTCCNTAAAAGGGGTGTTTTCTGATCATTATAAGACAATGCACTTGACAAATTGACCTGGCAGTGTTATATTTGAAAATACTATATTGTGAATGTACGGTATATTTTCCTTATCTCGTGATGGTCAGTAGCAGTACAAGACTTAATACATATTATTTCCTAGTATAGCTGCACACCTCATTGTGCATTGGATGATTGCACTGGTTGTCGTGCATTGACACTAAATTCTCTGCTTAGACGCTAGTGGTGATGGGGTACTGAAGGGATGGGAAATCCTGATACCTGGCTACACAGGTAAGAGTTTCACTGTTACTGTATGTCCAATAGATATTGATATTAATGAAACATTGACTTTATACTAAAAAAATTTCCTTTGTTATAATTCGTCTGTGCACCACTGGAGGGGTACTTTCTTTATGTTTAGGTAAACATGTCTTCTTCTGAGTGGAAGCACGATAATAAATTAAACAGATTAGCTCAATTAGCTCAAACAGATACCAAATATTAAGAATTTAACTATATAATGAAAATGAGTGTGGTCTATAACATCAAAACAGGGGCTGGCTGGCAACTTCTAGTCTAGGGCAGGTGNGCGCACACACCTACTACTTTTTACTACTGAGTCATAAAAAAAGAGAAAAAAATAATTATAATTAGGACTTACCCCTCCTGCAGTCCTGATCTGTCTTCCAACCAGTCTCTATGCAGTGAATTGCTTTCAGTACTCTGATTAGTGGATAGCTTTAGCCATGCACCTATTAGGCCGCTCACAGTCATTCACTGACCTGGTGCATCCTGGGAGTCAGGTTCACACTGCTGCCACAATCAGAGTGACCAAGATCTTTGCCTGNCTCCCAGCTGGCAGNCCTATGCACACAGCCAGCGGCCCCAAAAAAGCTGCAGAAGCAATGGCCCAGGGGGCACATGCCCCTCCTGACCCCCAGCCCACCCCTGCATCACAACACAGGTAAGGTGTTTTCCA
>JABWIB010006810.1:6416-17081 GCA_016617825.1 Platyplectrum ornatum
CCCCTTCTTCCTGTTACTTGCTCAGCAAATCTCAGTTCTCCATGATCTCTACCATAGATTTCTGGTATTGGAGATTTGCTTCTGNTCCAATGTGATAATACATTGTTATTTATGGACTTATATTATTATTTATCACTTATATTACAGTGTGATATGCTTATAATGTTAAATGCAAACAATGTATGATTAATGTGGTTTGTTATTTTAATACTGACCACATCTAAACATTCATTGACACAGTAAATTAAAGTAATTCTAGTCCTGTAAAAATGTGCAGACTTTCTCTTTTTATTCTGCCAATTCAGATGAGGTGATGACAGTATTTTGACAAGACACAGCAAGTAATTATGATCCAGGTAGTATTGTCCTTTAATCACCACTCCTGCCAGCCTAAATTTAACCCTACATGTCCTGCAGCCTATCCTTTCCCATGTATAAGAATAAATCTAGCCTTCCCAATCTCTCCCACAGCCCATTCCAACCCACTTGCCAGGGAAGCAGATTTTCTATTGGGAACATGCACTTTGAAATAGGGCCTTTCTGTGTAGTACCAGTTGCCAATAGAAATATTCATAATCTGCATGATTCTAAGGCTGATATAGCTACAATTATACTGTTGGCTGTATCAGTCTAAAATCCGCCAGTCGAGGCACCAACATCCTTTACAAGGTGGCTCTATGCATAAATATATGTAGCAATCGTTGCACATATATTGTTGTGTCGGTACACTTAAGTTTTTCCAGGCATCAGTTTATCATACACACTGGTAAGATAATAATTGTGTTATCTGCATTATCATTCCTGCATAACCGCCAGTGTGTTCTCTGCTTATGTAATAATGGCATTTGAAGATATAGAAGAGTGTAGTATACACAAATAAATATCCTAAAACTTTGAGAATTTTTACACATCTTTCTCCATTACATATATGTTTTAATGATATAGATCAATGCCATGACTGAATGTGTTTTTGTGTAAAGCACTGAAAAATTTGACTCCCTATTTTTGTCTTCCTGACTGCTTAAAATGAGCCAATATTTAACATTATAAAGCAAATCTAACCTTTATAAATATATTCCAAAGTAAACCTTCCTAAACAAAATATGCAGCGTAACCAAATGAATATAATTTGTGCTGCTTACAAAACAATGCNTTTTTAAAGAAAATGCAAAATCCAATAGGTTGTTGCTAGCAGTACTTCTGTATTATACATACCCTTTGTCTTTTTCTTGTTAGGTAAAAAAAAATCATCATTTTTTGATAAATTTTACCCCCCTACCCCCTCTTCTCTGCTGTATTCTCATACTGCTCTGACTTCTCTGGTTCCTTCTCCAGTTTGGCTATGTTATTAACTACTTATGATATAGATAACACTAATAGATCAGAAACAAAACATTAACCTCACATTGACATTGTGACCCCCTAACACACTTAACCTTAATGCACGCTGTAGAAAAAAAAACTTAGCCCAAGATGTCTGATTTAAACATGCATTGGTATAAGGCAATAATTTTGACCATTTTTGAAAGACCTGGTATCACAAATATAAAAAACACTCAATCCCAACCCACATAAACATTGGTTCTCCTCTTTTTCCACAACCTAAAATGTCACTAATAAATTCAATATTACATTCACTTATTTTAAGTGGCCGATTATTCTTTAATTTATGTAAGTAGAAATCCCACAATTAGTCTGTTTCCTTTTGGCATTGCCAGTTTTTGGTAAGCAGGCCTCATTTTTAAAGTTCATTTCTTTTGAAACTTCATTTGTAAAATTGAACATATCAATAAATTCTGTGGTCTGATGGTTATGCTTTATTTTATTATTTTTATTGCCTGATTTGAATGGTGTATTAATATAGATTTTCTAACTAAGTGTTACTTTCAAATTTGTGTAAACCTTTCTAAAATTAGTGGTAAATGCATGAAAAATGTTACTTTTTCTGTTTTCTTTGCTATAGCTTTCTAATTGACACTGTTTTGTTAGAGCGGAGTAGAATGGTGAAATGCTTTTGATTTTATATTTTGTCTGCTGTCATGGCAGTATAATCTATACCTATGTGAAGAGCCAACCTTGGTTTTCGATACATAGATATATTTATATCCATGAATTATAGTAAATTTCCAATTAATATAATGACTTTTCTACACAGGGTGGATATGCAGCCTACAGGTACACTCAACCAGCCACTGCTGCCACAGCTGCCACTGCCGCTGCCGCAGCTGCTGCAGCCTACAGCGATGGGTATGATATGACTTCAAATTAGGAGTTCCTTTTTTTTTTAGTGCCACCATTTCCTATTAGGAAATGTGTACTTATATTTATTACAAATAAGTTTGCTTGGCTTTTTGGGTCTTCATTTCTTTGATTTGAAATTTTAATTAGACCTTCGAAAAGTAACATTTCTGCTTTTGAAATTAGATGTAGTTATTGTAACACATTTTTAATATGGCCACAAAGTGGGGCACAAGTTCTCTGGACCAGATCCAGACTTGAACTTATNAGAGTAAAGTTACACCTGAGCAAAACAACGTTTAATTTTAGGAGACGTAGAATGAATGTTATTCTTTGTATGCAGGAATATTGTATTTGTGCATTCTGCACATGCAGTATTACTGTTATTAGACGTGGTATAGGAAATATATCTCTCAACTCTGTTTGCAACTGATGAAATTTAATTCAATATTAATTTGCCCAGCTGTAACGTTTCACTAGATCTGGTCCTCTGTCTGTTTATCTCTATCTCAGAAGCACAGTAATGTGATGTCAGGAGCATTGTGTTTCTGTGACAGAGATCAGAGACATCAGGACAGCAGGGAGAGAAGCCATCCAAACATCTGTGGGGGGTGAATCCCTGCCATTCAGAACAGGACTTGTCTGTGAATGGGGAAGGAAGCCCTGCTCCAATTGGCAGTCACCCCCTCCCCGACAGTTGATTGGATGGTATGTCAATCATGAAGTCCTGTACTGATTATCACTCCAGTGTGTGAAGCCAATAACAGGACGTTTTGCAGATCTAGTGAGTGCCCAGTGTTAGTTTCTTTTAAAACTGTGGTTTTGTCATGTTGATGAGTAACGTCCTCATAGTCCGTGCTATCATAATGCTCTATTAATGATTAATATCAGCTTAACATTTTGAGCTTTTGAGAAAGATACCACCCCTGGTTTTGTGTGTATATTCATAACATTATAATTTGAGTCTGTATTTATTTTGATTGATCAAATGCCAATTATATTTCTACAGATACGGGAGGGTATATACAGCTGACCCATATCATGCCCTGGCCCCTGCTACCAGTTACGGAGTGGGAGCTGTGGTAAGTTAAGAATGTAAATAACACTATTTCATGAAAAACTTTAGTGATTACACATTCACGACTTTTCAGCAGACATCCCTTGAAATGTGCGGAAGTTGGTCAGTTCTTCGTCATGAGTCCTTTGTTTCTTGTACCAAAGAACGCAACTAATATATCCAAACAGTGGGATAGTGCTGACCAATAAAATACATATTACACGTTTTATCCTTTTAAATGTTATATAATAATAAATGTAATTGTATCAATCCCCAAGAGTGGCAGCAGGTAAACAGCTTAATTTAATTGATTATGTTAAAAATGTGAGCATAATAAGTAATATTCATTAGGTGTAAGTTGTTGTACTTATCTAACTAAAATCATTAAATCCATAAAATATTAAAAAATACTTTAGTTATGTAAGGAGGGAAAAANTTTATTTATTTCATTTTAAATAGTGATGAAAAATAAAATTTAAACCTGGGAAAAATAAAAATAACCTTTCCAAGGAGCTCAGGTTAAAAAAAAGTTTTCTGTATAAAATTAGAATTGAGAAGTAAGATGGATTAAGGATGCTAAATAGGACTACATACTTTAAAACCATGGATAGAGCATGTGTGATGATTGGTAGACTTCCTGTCCTGTCATCAAAGAATAATGTAGAATATTAATTGATGAAAGCCATGAACCAACACAAGTATTTATTAGTAGGTATCCTGAACTTGTATGAGTATAGTATGTGTAGAACATGTATATATATGAGTGCTTTAAAGTTGCCACCTGCCTTCCTTAATATAGTAGGATTGTCTTACAATTTATGCTACATTATTTGTTTCATAAGGTTATATCTTGAAATTCTGGTATGATCTTTATGGTAGCTCTTCAGATAAAGTTCTAAGGAAAGGCGCAAGGGTTAGGCAAGGGAATTTTGAGAGTTGTATTGCGATTTGATTATTAAGAATGGGCACCATATTACAGATTCTTCTTTTTTTCTGAGTTGTCATTGCCTGGATGGATGGGATATGTCAGTGTGCATATTTTAGTTTTATATAATGTAGTTTTACTTTTTCAATTCACAAGTGGATTTTCAAACAAAGCATTTACAAAAATTAGTATAATTACAGCGTTTTATACGTTTCCTCTTTTTTTATTATTTTTTTTAATTGTTACTATGCATTAAAACACTGTAATTGTTTTAGGCAAATTAAAACAAAACAAATATAAGATGTAGACAAAGATGTCAATATTTGTAAATCATACTATCTGTTGCTAATTATTAAACCCTTTCCGTTTTACATAGATTTTATTTTAATAACAAAATGTGAGTGCTATATGTTTATTGTACCTCTTCTTGAATTCTAGATTACTGCAGTTACTGGAGGATGGAGTGTTTAACACACATGCATAATTTGTAATATTTTACAAACTTTGTTTACCCCATCTGCTTTTCTGCTCACTAGTTCCACCTCCTCATTTCCTTACACACAGTGGAAATTACACAGCATGTAGTCTCACCCTCCTCCTACATTGTCAGCCTCCATTATGGTGATTGGCTGCTGTATTTATTTGGTAGAGGAGGCTTATACTAATTTATTTTAAATCATTGCATGGGAAGTGAGCCTAAGCAAGCAAATTATGCCTGCTTTTTATACATTTTAAAAGGGTTGTATGTAATGTCATACATACATCATAAGCAAACTGTAAGATTTGAAATAGCCATATGTTATTTTAATAGAATTTTACCAAGGATGTATGGTTTAAGTGATCAGCCCTCATGTACTGTCATTGTTTACATAATACTAATCCAGACTTGGTAACACTCTGTATTCTTGAAAGGAGGGCTTGTTGGAGAAATAGCTCTTAACTTCTAAACAGAAGTTGTCTGCACGCCTTGTTGACCAGCTATCCCATACTTTAGCCACTATGGCCATCTATGCACATCCACATGCGGAAACCAGATCTGTACAACCAAAGTGTTTACAAGTTCTAAACATGTGCAGAACAATCTATTACGCACTATAAGTCATGCACTGCAGTTAGACTTACTCTGGATGTCTGGGTTCGCACCAGCAGAGAATTGAAACTGCCCTCTGATGCCCATCTTGGGACATTTTTCATAGAGCTTTCAGAATGCCTGTTTTCCACCATATTATGAGCTCTTCTTTGTGCCTATTTTTCAAATAACATTTTTTTTTATTCCCTCCTCTGTGCTCTGGTGCCATTAGTTGACAAGCATTAGGACAAACGTATTCTTCACATTTGCTGTGTGACTTTACTTTAAGTCGCACAGAATTGGAAAATCTCTGCCCTTCCTTCTGGACAAGAATTAATCATATATGGTACATTCTTAGAGTGGAGTACTTTAATGTCTTCCAAACAAATACAGTCTGCTAATTTCATAGTATTTGAAAACCATGGTATAGGTATCACGTCTCCATCATGCCTGGCTATATTTTAATTAGTAGATGCAGTGCTATGGTTTTCTCTAGGTCTAGAGCTACTCTTTCTCCCTCTTTACATTTCTCTTCCATCTTCAATGTCTTGTTACCTTATGCTCCTTTTAACTGTCATAATTTTTCTCTTGTACTGCACAAGACTGCTTTTTTGCTGAAATGTTCCTTGAGTCCTATGAGTTTTAGACATTCAAGAAGTCTTGGATAGAGGTTAGGAAGATTATGATGGTTTGGAGGTCCAAATAATATCAGCTAGCTGATAAGAGCATAATCTGTGTTCCAAATCCTTTTCTTTTCTCTTACTGTGTTTCCTCAATAATAAGACACTGTCTTATTATTTTTTGGTCCAAAAAAACACCATAGGGCTTATTTTCAGGGTAAGTCTTATTTTAATTAACATTGACAGAGATTTATATAAACAGTCTTGCTTTTATCCTCATCATGCCCCCCAGTCCTGCTTTTATAACCATCATGGTGTAGATGATGGTGAAGGTGTCTATGGTAATAGAATGTGATAGTAATGGTGAGTTGATGTGCGTGGGGGGGGTGATAACTGATTTCCTTTTTGTCCATATTTAGTTTCAGGAAGCGCTGGGTCATCCAGATGTGCTGGAGAGGCAGTTTTGGAAAACCTTTGAAAGGAGCGAGGGGGAAAAGTTGTGGGGGTAGAGGTCAATTTGTGTAGGAGCTAATGAGAGTTCCCAGGGAATTAGTGTAGAGGGAGAAGAGAAGAGGGCCAAATACAGAGCCCTGAGGGACACCAACAGGAAGAGGAGTAGTGGGGGAAGAGGAGCTGGGGTTGTGACTGAGAAGGAGTGGTTGGAGAGATAGGTAAGCCTTGAGTAAGCCCAGTCAAAAGTTTGGATACACCTTCTTATTCAATGGTTTTTGTTTATTTTAATTATTTTATACGTTTCTTAATACAGAAGACATGAAAAATATGAAACACAGACATATGTTGTCAACAAAAAAAGTATTAAACAATTTCAAATGTTTTATGTTTGAGATTCCTCAAAGTAGCCCTCTTTTACTTTTATGACCGTTTTGCACACTCTTGTAAAACTATTCCATGACAGTTCCTCATAATGCTGAGAGAATGCCAACAGTTTTAAAGGACTACCCAAAGGTCCTTAACACTTGTTGGCTGCATTTCCTTCACTCAACGGTACAACTCATCCCAAGCTCTCTCAATTGGGCTTAGGTCAGGTGATTGTGGAGGCCAGACCATCTGACACAGAACTAGTCACTAACAAAGCACCCACACATCTCCTCCTGCATGTTTCACAGTTGGCGCCACACATGCAGGAAACCATACACTCATTTTATCTGCCTCTCACGAAGACCAGTCAAAGTTAATGTACTACATGCCATACTTGCACAGGTATCCAGAATACAAAATACATTCCATTGTGTGTGCACTTCTGAATCTGCCCTATTGTTGGCAGTAAAAAGGCCATCCTTCATACATCATTGTCATGGCAGGTACATTTCAATATGCCTATTATGTAACTGTATATTTGTGTATAGGATCTCTGTATAGGATATGTCATTTGCTCCACTGTATTTGCTCCAATGCCAGCAATGAATTGCACGACTTCATTGCGTACAACCCAGACTAGCGCTCATATATATCTATATGTGGCCATTGTGTAACTTATATATTCTTTAACCTTATCCTGCTAATAATGTATTTTCCTACAGGTTAAAAATCCTTTCATATCATACTTATATATTTCCTTACACGTGAAAACTGCTTTGCTTTAATGTAAAGCAGCATTTTTTGGGAATCTAGTAAAGATCATTTTTGTTTGCTGTTCTTTTTATTTGTATTTTTTTTTTTAATCTATTAACAGGTGTTTATATAGTGGCATCAAATTACATAGCTCTTTGTAATTATAACAATAAGACATGGCTGGGTGGTAACAGACAGGATGGATGAGGAAGCTTATACTCTTTAGGGGATTGGGGACTGATACAATCTTCCTGGTCTGTTGTTTAATAAATAGTACTTGCCCATATGTAAAATAGGTAAAAGGGCTAAGAACTTCTGTATGATCCAGTCACACAGCAGTGTAAGTAGCAGAAATTAGGTAATTAGTTCTAAGTAGGTTCAAATATGTTAAGCAGGTTGAGGAACTTGGAGCTTTTTGAGTAGGAGTTATTTCAGCATTGTCAACAAAAAATTGAGGCCAGGTGGACAGCTTTTATTTGTGGAATGATTATTAGTTCTGTTTTTCAAAAATTGGCGGGAGGACGTCCAACATGAAATGGGAGAAAGACATCAAGTTACAGAGGCCAACACAGTTGTTAGGATATCAGGAGTGGACAGCTGTATTTGTGCACAGTTTGCATAGAGATGGTGCTGAAATCCAAATGACTTGATTAGATGCTCAAGGAAAGTAGTATAGTAATCCATCAGATAGGGGGAGAGCAGGGGACGTGGATACAGAATAGCGAGAACCGAAAGAGCATTTGGAAAGGATGTAAACCAGGTAAGTGCTGTGTCCTTAATACCTAGTGATTTATAACATTTGTATGAGTAGTGACTGGTCAATTGTATCAAAAGCAGCAGAAAGATCCAGGTGAATTAAGGGAGAGCAGTGACATTGGATTTAGCATTGATTAAATCCTGGACTACCCAGGTGAGTGGTCGGTGGAGTTTTGGGGACAAAAAGCCTGACTGAAGATGATTCAGTCAAGAGTAAGCAAGTCTCTCAGGCAGTTTAGAGAGGCACGGATACTGGGAAATGGAGTGCTTAGTGCATGCTTGAATAAAGACTGTAAGGTACCAGTGGGGGAGAGAGAAATTGCAGGTTGGAGTTGGAATAAGCACATTCAATTAGACTTCAACCAACTAACTTGTGGAGGGATTAAGAGGACATGTAGAAGAGAAGAAATGAATATACTTTCTTGTAATTTGTGGATTGGAATGAAGACAGTGTAAGAGATCAGATTGTGTAAGAGATGGACTGAGCTGCATGTTAGTAGTGGAGGATAATTCCTGTCTGATCTGATAACTCTTGTCCTTTTAAAATTCACTGCTTGAGCACTGATGGAGGTTGGAAGATTATGCAAAGGGTGGAGTTAGAAATGGGAGATTGAAGGTAGGACTGTTTAGCATTGTCCAGAACATAAAGATAGATGATGGGGCTGATCCAGAGTTTAGGAGTAAGGGCAAAACAGGTGCAAGTGTAGACCTGGGCAAAACCAAACACTGAACTGCAAGGGCAAGTATAAACTATGAAAAAAGAATTAGAGTTGAAAGGTGAAGTTTNCTAACTCAAATCTGAAATGTGCAAATGGAACTATACAGTGTTTTTTTTGTGCAAAAATAAAGTGTTTTCTCTTTAAGCAATAAAATAAAAATGTTTCTTATATTGTCAGTGTCCCAAGGTTTGGTCAAGATGAGATATGACCATATCAGGAAAGCGAATGTTAGGAATTGTAGAGAGTAGTTGAACAGATTGCGAAAGCTGGCATGTGACTATGTAATGGGCAGGGCAGGTGCAAATGCAGGGTTTTGGAAGGATGTTTTTCCAAATATTTAGTTACATAATCGGATCTGTATTTGATGGGTTGGGGATCTTTACAAGCACATTAAAGTATATGTCAGTTATTATGCATACATAATTTCTTGTTCTTCATTCCCTTCTCTCTTAACAAATCATTATTTAGATATAGCTATCTATATTTATAATTTTTATATATACACGTGCACACACGTCTGCCTGTGTGTGTGTGTATATATTATATTTCCAGTATAAGTCTAGTTTTTCAGCACATTTTTTTTTTTTTAGCTGAAAGTGCCCCCCTCAGTTTATACGAATCATTGTCCTGGATGATGCATTGAGCACTGCTGGGTCTGCGCTAGTTATCAGTCCACATAGCCTAAGCAGGCTGCAAGCCAGGTTTGGTCTCCTGTTGTGTGGTAGCGTTTTCCTATCTGTAATGGTTATACCATGGCACAGGAGCTTTACATTGCCTTATATGCCTAATAATAACCCTGCACTTGTAGGAATGAGGGGTACAATAGAGACATATAGGAGAAGATCAATAGGAGCTGGGACAGAGAGACCAGAGACATTGCAGTCCTATGGGAGCAATGATCCATCAGTGACATGAGCCTTTCACAGGGGTGACAGAGAGAAATACTGAGGGGAAGGCTTACACTCGAATCAATAAGTTATACCAGTTTTTTTTTTGTTTTTTTTTTTTAGGTGAAATGCCTCTGTTTATATTTGGGTCGACCTATACTCAAATATATACTGTGTGTGTGTATATATAATATGAGAGGTGGAAATAGATGCAATAAAAAATACAAACACAAGTTAAAAAAAATGAAATCAATCTTACCTTAAAGCGATTGGTTTAGCAGGGAAGCAGGAAGAGGTTGTGTAGCTCATTGATGAAAGCTGTTCAGCACTTTCTCCATTCAGTGATTTACATAAATCATTGTATTGGAAGAGGTCTATAGACGAGGTTAGCGAAGAGCTGTTCCCGTTATACCCTTCTCTTCACTGTTCTCATTATCCCTGCCCTCATTACGCTGCTTTTCTTCCTATCACTCGAACTCTTGTACTTGCTGCCATGTCTCTTTACTCTTCTTTTCCCTTCTCTGTAATTGCAAGCCTTCCAACCTTCTCTACTTTTCTGTACTTGTTCTCCTCTTAGTGTTAGTGTGAGGAGATGTAGCAAATGATAACCAATTCACCTGCTTCACTTCATACATGCAAGGTCTTTGGATAATTTGAGCAAGCTCATATATATTAGCCAATCATTCAGTAATAATCAATACCTAGTGAAGAAAGCAATAATTACCGTATATACTCGAGTATAAGCCGAGTTTTTTGGCCCAATTTTTGGGCACAAAATCCACCCCCTCGGCTTATACTCGAGGCAAACTTACCTTCCCCCCC
>JABWIB010006810.1:17911-29439 GCA_016617825.1 Platyplectrum ornatum
CTCAGTGGTATGTTTATGAAGAAGAGATATGTTCTCTTCATATATCAGTTTATCTATTCTGTCTTGTCATTTAATAAAGCCACAGCAAAAATAAGAATTAACTAATGTATTCAGTTTTGGACTTTTTTAATTCACACTGTTCTGTATAGGGTTTACTGGTACTATGCAAGTCAAGCAGCTTCTACAATAATGTCAGTCACTGCAAAATTCCTGTGTCCTTTCCATGCTTGAATGCCACCAACAGTTATGGCCATCGTACTTACAATCTAAATGCACACACAATGGTACCTCTGGATGAAAGCAGACAAGTTAAATGCAGCTGTGTGTTGTAAGGATACAGGGTACATATGCTGTAATGCATACTGGAAATAAATGTCATGTATAAATTGTAAAGTCTTCAATAGTTTAAATGTGTCCACATCAATGTTTGAGATTGTCATTTAAGGTTCACAAATAGGTTGTAGGGTGACTGCCCTCTGGAACAAATGTGTTGTACAAATGTTTTGATGTAAACTATACTTTTAGCATTTTGTTTGGCAAACCCTTACTGTACATTGTCTATATNCCTCTTCCTTTTCCCTTTGAAAGCCATTGCAAGATGAGTTATGTTACACTATGAATGGGGTGCAATTGTGTGCTCTTTGGTTATGGGCAAGCGTACTGGAAAATGCCTGGTGAGATCCAGCTAGCATATGCTTACCTCTGGATCAAATCCAAGTTTTGTAAATATGGAAACTCTATCCTGTAATTTTATTACAATGGCGCGTGTGCCTGCAACGTATATATTATATTAAAAGTACCCCCCTTTCCCCCCTCCCCTACAAACACACTTTCCTTATTGAATGGGAAATTATAACCTCTTTGCATAAATAAAAGTTCAGTTTAAAGACCAGAGTAGATCCACAACATGACTAATATTCAGAAGGTTGCTTAAGTGCACCACACCAACATTCAGTAATTCTGCATAAGATACATGTTGTTTCTGCTGGTCTGAATCCTTAAATTGTGAAGACACCTCACATCATGTCTAAAACTTTTAAATATTTATATTATTGTGCCTGTGTAAACTATGGTGGCATAGGTTTTGCTAAAATATAACCCAAGTTGGATTATGGTGTTTAGTTTTCTTATTTTTGTATTGAGCTACCAATATTTAGTTTTTTTGTAGTTTATTCTTGTTATGATGTAAACATTACTGTAAACATTACTTTTTGTAGGCACAAGTAGCATGTTTAGTCTGTTTGCTTATTTATTTAACTATGTATAATTTGTATGTAGATCTGTTAATTTTATTTTATCATTTCAGTTGGTTCAAAAGTTAATAGCCATTCTCATTGCAGTCATCTCTCTGCTATAAATGTTAAAGGGTGTTGCTTTCTTTTATTTAGGCTGGCATTCCTACTGATTTTGCATGCAAAATGAATTGCAGCTTTAATAATTGTTTTAAGATGTGGCGGTTTTTATGTTGTGCTTATGAAGGATACTGATTTTTTCCCCCCCCCCTTTTACAGGCGAGTTTATACAGAGGCGGTTACAGCCGATTTGCTCCGTACTGAAGTGACGTAAGCCTATTGTTCCCTATCACACCTGGACAAAATTGCCCTTTTCCCCATTTGCCTGTTTCCCATTCCTTACACTATCAAAGTTTGCGAGGCCTGGCTTTTACAACACTTACAAAGAAAAACTCCTCCAGGAATTTTATGGCAGCGCAAGATGGATGGAAACAACTGAAATATATATACAAAACAAACAAAATGGACATTTTTTTTTATACCTCAGCTTTCTTTTCAACTCTGCAATTTTTATTTCAACATTTAGTTTTTTGGGTTTGTGTTTTTTTTTGTGTTTTTTTTTTCTTTTTTAAGGAGTGTGTTCATTTTGTTCCAAAGATTTATTTCATTTTTAAACTGTGGTAAAAATGTGTGTGTATGAATAAATGTGTGTGTGTATGTATATGTGTGTATAATGTGTGTGTGTGTGTGTGTTTATATATATATATATATATATATATATATATATATATATATATATATACACACACACATGAATATAATATTTACTTAACTATGTGCTGTGATTTTTTTTTTTTGTCTTTCTAAGCATGGGAAAAAATAGGATTTCTGATTATTCTGAAAGTTAAAAGAAAATTGATACATACTATTTTTTAATTCACTTCCTTCAAACAGGAGCTTATGATAAAGAGCAGTAAAAACCCCAACCACTTATGTCCTACTACATTAGAGAAAAATATTAAAAAAGTGTTTAAAATGTAGCCATATGGACCTGGCTTATGTTGCTACCTTTATTTAGTTAGGAAACACATACCCTCTTTTAAGTGGTTGCTTTTCTTAAATGGCAAAAAAAAATTTTGTTCAACCAGTTTGTGGAAAAAGGTTCAAGGTTCACGTGAATGCAGTTTTTACTAATAAGAATATGGGCACTATATTATATTGTATCTATTTTTTTATATTCAAGCCAAAATAATATATGCAGCATAAAACATTTAGCATGTTGGCCATTAATGGAACCTGATTTAAATGACTGCTTCTAAGGCATGCGTTATTTCTTTTGTCCTTATTTTTCTGTTTAACACTTAAAATGTAGTTATTACTCATTTGGACTTCAGTGGCTTCAGTTATATAATGGTCTTAGTACTGTATGTACTAGCTTCCATATTGTCCTTCTTTCGTGCTGGTCACAATATCCATCTTGATAGAATAGGACCTAAACAATCTCCTATACACAGTTTCACCTTAGTGTTGATATTGGGCTATTTTATGTGTAACTTGCTTACCTTCAATGCCAGAGGGTCAAAGCAACAATATTTTTATATTTTAATGAACTGTGATCATTTTAATGAATAGTGGTACAGTTCTAAATCCTTGAATGTTAAGGGATTAATATAGCAAGTGTATCCCTGTGAAAGGGAATATGAGGGATTTTGAGAGGGCTTCCTGTTCCTCTGGACAATATTGCAGCTATTCTTTGTTCAGTCAGGTAAAATTTAAAACTTTCCACAAAAGTGGATTTGTCTTCCTATAGGTGATAGTATAACTTGTGATGTAAATGTTTACTTTGGGATAATTATGTAATAGCACTCTGTGCACTGCTTTGATTTCAAATAGTACTCAAATTGGGAAATGTGGGTGCAGTGATTTGGTATCTGTTTTTTTTATTGTGTACTGTATTGCAGTTTCAAAAAAGTCTCCTATGTGACTCCATTTGCTACTTTAAATTCTTAGAATGTCTACGCAGAAATTAAATGAGTCATATGTACATATGCCACTAATTATTATTGTAATTAGTGTCATCTGCTCAGTTTAAGATGTTGCAATTATCAAGAATTAACAAAATGCAACAGAGTATCCCAAGTTTCCTGGTTCACAAATAGGAACGTTACATATTCTATTCCATATTAAACAGTGGAAAATGTATTGGGTTTTGACAAATTTTTTGTTTTATGAAAGACTAACCTTTTCTTAACTATAACTATTTGCCACTCCAGTGTATAAAATAAATTTGAGACCTAGCTTTTCCATTATGATGGCTCTGTCTTAAGATTTATGCAGCTTTCTTAGACAAGAAACATCAGTCTTTGTAATTGTTGTTGACTGGGTTTCAATTGGAGTTGGCGACATGCGTAACTGCGAAAAATGTAAACTGCATGTGGAGGTCTTTATTTATAAAATTTGCAAAGAACATGCATTGCAGATGTGTGAAGCTTTCTTTTCTTGTCTGTTCAAACTGATGTAGATCCATTTTTAATCTTAAACATTCTCTTAATGTTTTTATTACCTTGCATTTTTAAGTGTTTTTATTCTTTATTTGTTTTGTCCCACTGCAGCACAAATGTTTTCTCAATAGTCAAGTCATTTTGACTACAATGCTTGTATTATTAATTATGCATTTATAAAGTGTGATGTTTTCAGAGATTTTGGAAGGTCAAAATCCTCATGTATAGTGCAGCTGTTCATCTGTTGGTATAAGTTTCCCATTATAATGCAGTGTTATCATACTGTAAATGCATAGTTGCTCCTTCATAAAATGTTGATTACAGCAGTTCATCTGTATTTGATAATTTTTGATATACTCATAAATGTCAACTCTGAGAAAACTTTTTATGGTGGATGACTGCAATATTTTGTTAAGCTGGGCATACACTATAAGGTAAATTGTTCCAATTGAAAGATTTTTCAAGAGTGGCCAAAACCATGATGAATTGCAGGGGAGGTAAAATGAATGTCAGTGTTTGCATGCAGGGAGAATACTTTATATTAGCATTTTGCACACAGATACTGACCAGCGTTACTGTTACACTTATTAGACTTGTGCTGGAAACATCATCTCTCACCTGTAATACTGATTGCAATTAATTCAATTTACCTCCATCTTTTGATTGTAACAATTTATCTAATAGTGTATACCCTCTCTCCATGCTTCTTTCATGACCCTAGTAGAAGTAGAGGCATGTCTGGAATCTGGTGGATTGCCAATACTCTGCTAATTTCAGAATTTAAAACTTTTAATTATTCTCAACATTTACCCAAAATGGTTAATTTGCTTAAAATACTCTGCCAATTTTGTTTTATTTCTGAGTTTTATATTATACTTATATTTAGTTCACTTAATTTTTGAAGGGAACTTATTTGTTATGTAAGAGTGTACAATAGTTGTTTCATATATTACAGTATTACATTAAATATAAACTGGTTTATTTTTAATCTCTCTAGATACTTTATTTTTAGAGGATGATGTTCTGAGGATAGAAGGAAAAATGTTACTTTAAACTACAGCTGTGGATATTCAGAAAAATACACACTACTACACTGTTCTATAGACATAAACCAAAGCGTTGCTCATTATATATGCTACTTAAACTAGTACTCCAATAAATTGTTTTCAGAGTAAATCATTCATTAATAAGTAGAAATTGTTAAACCTGGCATCAAAGCAAATGTATTTTGTTTTTTTTTTTGGTTTGTTTTTCTAGAATTAGAATTACATATTTTACTTAATCATAAAAAAGGATTGAAGCTGGTTCAAAGTGAGGAGTAAAACTTTTAAATCTCTTCATTTTATGTGCTATATGTAAAATAAGCTAGCTCTATATATATATATATATATATATATATATATATATATATATATATATATATATATANATATATATATATATATATATATATATATATATATATATATAATGTGTATGTGTGTAAAACAAGCTGATAATTTCCTTCATACATAAAAATTACCCAATGTTCCATTGGTCTCAAACACAAATGTGTGTGTGTAATATAAATAGATATATTTACACACCCTTACACATTTCCCAGCTCTAGACAAAAATGGTCAGCTATATATAATGCCTGATGATTAGAATTAGGCTCTGCAATTCTAACAAAATATACTATTAGACCTATATATGTCTGTATAGGGTCCTTTTCATGTGAGTTGTTACATTTCATGTTAATTTTTATTAAAGTTTATATACACCACAAGCAAAAATTAAGCTGAAATTTAACCTTTTATAAACATGACAATTATATATGGGGTATTAAGGCATAATGCTTAGAAATAGAAAAAGCTGTTATTTGACGTTAAATCGTATTGTGTATATATACATAGCCTGTTACAGATGAACATAGGAACTGAAGTGAATAATATAATTATTTAAACCTGCTGTACTAATTTTTTTACAAGACCCTTATGATTGACACACAATACACACAATCTACAATCTTTTAGCTGCAGAAATATACTAAAATGTTAGTGATATCAAGACACCTTTTGTGTCCAATATTTCAAGGAATACATAGAATAACTGACTTTGGGATAATTTTTTATTGTTTACTTCAAAATAATATAGTAATTGATACTTTTGCTTTTACCATTGAAATGGTTGAATTGGAATTGATTGGAAACAAAGAATTTTACCATTGTGCATGTGGGACAGTTTAAGACTTCATAATTTCAGAAATGTAGCTAAACAAATTTTGACATCAATTTTAAAATAGCTGAAATATCAATAAGAAAATGTATGATGGTTTGTTTGGTTAATTCAAGTGAGTTAGCTACTGCAGGTAAAAATCTATGGCAATTTAGCATGTCAGTACATTCTAAACTAGTTAATCTGTAAGTATGTACATTATATGACTAATTTATTTGTCTATTGGCTGTTATCTACTAGCTTTGTTTTCACTGTATATTGTATGGATTATAGACCCCCTTGTTGGTTTAAGATATTGTTTTGATTATAGTAAATATGCGCTTAATACATACTAGAAAAATCTGCTATCAAATTTATTATATAAACAATTTTATATAAGAATTACAACTATGCTCATGGCGGCAATCATTTATCATTTACTGTGATATTTAGATACCTAAGGCAAATACCAGTAGTCTTATCTGAAATGATTTTAGGCATTAGTCACTTATGTTTTTAAATTGAATTATTCAAGTATTGAAAAAAGAAACAAAATGTTTAATATTTCCAAATCAACATGTTCATAAACATAATTAAATACAAATGATTAAAAAGGCCAGATAAAGTAAATATTTTGCCCATGCAGTTATTTTTTTCTATATATTTTTCCTATTCGGGGCACTATCTATCTTTTCTTTACCTGGTATTTATATAGCACAATTATATCATGCAGCGCTTTACAATTTTAAGTCATAAAATCACTTGGTAGTAGCAGGCAAACTATTTAATGCAGGTGTTTAAACATTATGTACATGTATAATTACATTTATAGTGCTCCAGCTTGTACTTTGCTTTAATAACCAATCATTAATGTATGTTTGTGTGCCTTTAGAATATGCTGGTTAAATATCCTGGAAGCCTTTCAATGCTGATTGTGGGTATACTTGTATTCTTATGTATACACTGTTTATAAATCTTCAAGTTGTCATCTCATAGGTATTGGCATGCTGTTTTTAATATCTCATTTATAGAGTTTTTAGTACAGCTTACATGGTATGAAATGTCCATTGATATATTGTTATATGTAATATGGGGATTTTATTACCATGTTTTTCAGATTGGCCTGTTTTAAATATAATTATATAAAAGCGTGTCATAAGAAAAAAAAAACAGCAACATAAACACCATTATAATAATAATAATTCTAGCTTCCAATAATTTAAATATTAAAGTTTACTGGAGAGATACCCCATTTACTTAAGACATGGCAATCTTCATCTTGTTACTTGTTGTTTTAAAATAAGATACTACACCATGAGACATATTACCTGATAATTGTATAGTGTATACCCATGGATGACCAGCAGATATCATTTTCATCATGAATTTAATCTAATNAGTTTTAGTATTGCCCTGAATTAGCTGCTCCTGTCAGTTGAACCCATAATTTTAATTGCTTTTCTGCTGCATTCAACTTGATTATTGATTAGTGGTCTTAAAACTTGCCAAGTATGTACCTTATTTAACACACAAAATCCTTGAAAATAAAACCTTTATACAACCATAAATTGCGTGGTCCATAAAGGGATTAAACTTTAAGCAACATATTGTGTAGTGGGGTGTTTCAGATTACAATCAGAACTTTAAAATTAAGTTGTTTATTTATATTGCACACCACCTTATTTACNTTTTTAAGATATTTACTGGGTCTAGCAATCTTAAAGCAGCATGAATGAGGCATGTTTTAGTTTTTTTTATTGGGCTTAAGCTTGTGGATGAGGAAATTTTAAATAAATAAAATTATATATTTCTTTTTCCTCTAAATCATCTAGTTTTACAGTGTGTAGTGTGTGTGTGTGTGTGTGTGTGTGTAATAAAAAAACAAATATATACTATATAATATATAGTATATATATATATATTTTTTTTTTTTTAAATCATACATTAATAGAACTCTGTGTATTATGTCCAGCACAACTCTATTATGAAATGGTGTTTTGTATTGTTTGCATCCCCACATAATTTCCTTATTACTTGCAGCAGAGTGTAAGTGAACTCTCTTCTTGCTTTCTTCTTTATATACCCTAGCATTGTTACTTGTATGATTTCAGTTTTTTGTTTGTCAAGTGTGATAACCTGAAATAGCGCTGGAACAGTTGTTCAAATGCTCAGCAGTTTGATGTGGCAGGGTCAGTTCTGACTATCACTACCAGAGCTGTTGCTACGCTATTTACATTGGCGTTATGTGGGAGCAACTTTTAAAGTGATGCCACTCATGGCGTATAAGTAATACTAAATATATTGTACACTCCTAATATATTAGAAGGACTCTTTGCTTTTACGCCACAATGCTCTGTAAAATGGGTATGAAAATAATCCTTTTATATGGTCCTCTAAAGGGTACTCTATACGCAACCTGTTTTGTAAGTATCATATTATATGAACTATAACACTTAGGCCACACAGTATTCTTCAAATATTATGTACCTACCTGATTTCATTGTAATATCTCAGAAAATGTAATGGCATTTTTATTGCCATTTTGTTCTTTGGGCATGGGGGAGGTTAATCTTTTTGTATTGATATCCATTATGTATAAATTATTGATCACATGTGCTGGCTTTTATAAACTTTAAGCAAGGGGAGTGTGTAATACNGCGTGGGAAGCCTCTCCTCATTCCTTGCCAATGATAATAAAGCACTGTTTTTAAATAAACAAGTTATTCTGTTTATTTTGAGTGATTGAAGGCTGTTGATGCAAAACAATACTAAAAACAAAAATAAATAGAAGTTTTTTGTCATTTTTCCCAAGCGCAAATGTCTATTTAGTTTTAAAATTGTAGATCAGATTAGAGACAGTTTAATCTGAAACATGATCAGAACTGATGCCTTGCATACAATGTTTATAATGAAGAACATGAGAGAATATAATTGAATGCTGTTAAATAAGCAATAGGAAAATATTGGTACATTCAATAAAAAAAATATTGATAAAGATCAGGGCCTCAATTCACTAAGCAGAGAGATTTGAAGAAGGGATATTGCCCATAGCAACTAATCAGATTCAAGCTCACATTCTCTAGAATGTAAAATGAAACAGAGTGTTTGAGTCTGGTTGGTATGGGTAACTCCCCACTTTTCAATCTCCCTGCTTAGTAAATTTAGGCCCTTGCGTACAGTTTAAAAATACTATATAAATTGATATCTATATTATGCTGCAATATATGCCTATATAATATGCTGAAATTACAGATTCACCAGATGATTCTCTGCAGAAATATGAATGTGAATTGTTGCTCTGGTGAGAAACTTGTGTATACAAACACATGATCTTCAGATATCAGGCCATGTTGGTCGCAAAAATGAGGAACTCTCAAATCATACTTGAGTCATTAAGATATTTGCTGTTGTTGTCTTAGGCCTAAATTCACTAAGCGGAGATTTTGCTGGGGAATTGAAAAGTGGGGATGTTGCCCCATAGCAACCAATCAGATTTGAGCTCATATTCTCCAATATGTAAAATGAAACTGAGAGCTCGAATCTGATTGGTTGCTATGGGCAACATCCCCACTTTTCAATTCCCCAGCAAAATCCCCGCTTAGTGAATTTAGGCCCTAGTGTGTACCCAAGAATTTGTGTTGGGTATCTGGTACACTGTATCTTATGCAGTATTGCCTATGCAGCTAATCGCACAGCCAGAAACTATGGTTTTGCTCGACTGTGCAGATTGTCCTCTTGCATTCATAAAAGAGATCTCAAGGAATCAAATATGGCTTGTTCAGAACATAAAATCAGATTAGCGTGAACCTGATTCTCATGATAAGCCTATATGAGCTATAAGGGGCTTTCTAATTCATTATCAATGATAACTGAATTAAAGAGTTCAACAATGGGAATACAGTCCTAGGCCTCTATTGTCAAAAAGGTGCAGAGCAGCAAATGATCAAGGACATACTGGTATTAAGTGCCCACATATCATTGACCACCACAAACAACAATGGTCACACCAATGCGTCACTGGCTACTCCAATGGGCCTTTCATCATTTTCAACCCATATGGCCCTTAATCAAGCCCTGCTTAAACATATTTCTTCACTGTTGCCACTTTTTTCCTGACTGGCACCTCAAAGGACTTTAGGTACTTAGAAGTACATGCACCAGAGAAATTGTAAACCACACTAAACCACCAATTATAAATTTGAAAGATCACATTACAGTAAAGCTAGGTACACACGGTAAGATAAATTGTATCCAATTGAAAGATTTTTCAAGAGTGGGTAAAACCATGTAGAATTGCAGGGGAGGTAAAATGAATGTCAGTGTTTGCATGCAGGGAGAATACTTTATTTTTGCATTTTCCACACAGATAGTGACCAGAGTTACTGTTACACTGTTATTAGACTTGTTTTATAGTTTCAATTGTATAAAGTCAATTTAGTTTTATTTGACATGATACATCTACTTTTCTCGTTCCCAAACAAACACACACACACAGTAAACACATGATGATAAATATACAGTAGGTTGTGTTAATTTATTATATTTTATACAATTCAATTTCTCTACTAATGAGAGAAGCTGGTCAGTAGTTGCCAGCTTCTTCCCTATTTCTGCAGTTAATACTGACTGTTTAAAAATGTTTTTTTTAATGTTTCTCTAGCACACATGTAAGCTCTTGCTATCCATGGATGCATGACATTCATTCTTCCCCCCACTTTTCTGATTTGGGAGTTTTGTTGACAACTGCTTCTCAGTGTATCTCAATGTCTTGTAACTACTTTGTATAAATATATTTGCAATAACTTTCACTTGCAGCAAGACACCTAGTTTCCATTTGTATTTGTCTTGTATACCTTTATTTTATATTTTTTTTACGTTAATAGTAACATAGTTGTTGAGGTTGAAAAAAGACATCAGTCCATCAAGTTCAACCTATATTTGATCTCCTGCGATTCTAACTTTATAATTGAAAGGTAATACATTATTTACCAGTCATAACAAATTTGTTCTGTAATGTCCTTTTTATGGAGTGGTGCCCAGAACTGCACCCTGTATTCCAGATTAGGCCTTACCAAGATTTATAGAGTGGTAAAAATAGGCTTTTGCTAAATCTTAGTACACCAAATCTACAGCATCACCATTGCCTAAGTTCACAAGTAATCCAGAATATTATCCCTTATTGTGCCTTCCAGTATTTTCCCTACTATTGATGTCAGGAATACAGGTCTATAATTCCCTGGTATTAATTTAATTCCCTTTTTAAACAATGGCACCACATCTGCTATTCGCCAATCCCTTTGAACTAAACCCGATGCAATTGAATCTATATANATTAAGTAAAGGGGTCTAGTTATTTCTGAGTTAACCCCTTCCCGCCCTGCGTGGTACATGTACGGCGCGGTTTAACTGTCTCCCCCGCGACATNGCGGGGGGACAGGATCGTGATGGCAGCTGTCACTGACAGCTGCCATCATAAGGATGCCGGGGGGGGCCAAAATTATTGGTNCCGCCCCCGGCAAAAGCCGCTATTGGCTAGTCAATTCTGACTAGCCATTCGTGGCTTTAAAGGGACAGAAGACGGATCTTACAGATCTGTCAG